>VSDK01002733.1:0-26954 GCA_009767595.1 Symbiodinium kawagutii | reverse complement strand
AACAACCACATGAATTTTTCGGTCGCCCAATTCTTGGCTGAAAGAATACTAGCTCGGCGAGTTTGAACCTTAGCAGTCTACTTAGCATACAGTTTTGAAGTTTTGTTTCAGTCCACCAAAACCAATAACATCGTATAATGAATTAATCATCATTGCATTCATTCCAGATTTGCGTGTTCTTTTTTTGAGTGTATAAGGATCGAGGGTCTTCACATATTTTTCCTGTTTTAGGTCAGGCATTATCTCAGTGCAAGGTCTTTGGCATCTGGACTAGTCAATGCATGTTGAATTTTTATCACTTGAAGTGAGAACATCAGTGTTTTGATCAATTGATGTTGATGGATTGCCGCAAAAAAAAACAATATCGTGTATCCCTATGGTGCATGATTCATGGGCTAACCTGAGGTCCTTTGATTGGACTTTGCCGATTCCACCCCAGCTTGATACGCTGGTGCCTGATGCATGTTTTGCATCTTGGATTGCTTTACGTCGTGAATGGCGGAACCATGTCACTGGCCAGCAGTGGAGTAGCAAATCTGCACAACCTGGATGATTTGAAGTGGACATAATCGGATGTATTGATCGATTTGTTGCAACCCCTCGTTATTATGTTGTGTTTTTTTAAAGCTCAAATCTGAATTGAAAAGGAAACGCATGTCTAGACCTTATAGTTTGGGGCCGGTGTATGAAAGAGCCAAGGCATCTTTTGCTGACCATTGGTATTTGGGGAGATCCTGAAGAAGCAGTGCCAACCCGACTGCACCGAGCATACCTGGATTTCAAAAGTTGGTGCTCACGGAAAAAAATTTCTTGCAGTCAACCAGCATTTCAGCAAAAAAGAGTTTCTTGGCTACTGGGGATTTGAGTCATCTATTTTTTATTGAGTTCATATCATCCAACATAGGTCCCCCATACTGAACCATTAGGGGTGTTTGTCATGTTGGTATGACAAACATAATGTATAAATCAATCAATAAACCAAGTAAATTGAAATTAGATCGAGATGATAGACATAGATAGATTGTGAATCTAGATCAGTTATTTGATCAAACATGTTGTAGATCAACCACACTAAAGTGAAAAAAATGCGCAAAAAGTGCTTGTGGATATAAACATAGTACAACATGATTGAACATCGGTTGAATGTGATATACTTTCGGTTTGTAGCAAAGGGCGATTGATTGCTGGATCAATTGAGCCAATCATATTTAAAACATGGTTGGTATATGATATGACACCACATGACCAGCTTATTCAAATTAGATTTGCAGCTTTGGGTCAAGTTTATTCTTCCATGGAATGTTAATATTAATCTAAGAGCATGCATTGGCAAGTGTACACTTGTATATTTCTTGATAAGGACCCACGCATGTACAAGAAACGATTATATCGACAAACAAATGCACAATGCTAATGGAATCGAATTCGAATCTTTCATGCGTGCCCAAACAAACTCGTTCTTACTGTAGTTTGATTGTTCATTCTGGAAGATCGATAAGAATGGTAATGTAACCTGATTTATATAATGCCAAGAGATGGGCACGACAATTTGAAACATGATGTGAAGAACACAAGGGTATAAAAAGCTGTTTTAGCTTTATGCGTCAGATTCGCTCGATAGAGAACTTCATTTGCCACTCATGTAAGAAAAATTGCCCCATCATCACGCCTTTTCTATCTTCGTGGTCCCTCTCTGACAATTTTTTTTTGAACAAAGTAGATGAATTTCATGAAGCTTGATGGAGACAACCAAGACGAAACATATGTTTTCAGCCGTAGCCCAAAACAAAGCCAAATGCCCTCCCACATCATGAACTCTCAGTGTGGGTTGTTTTTTTTCAAATATTGTGTAATTTTTGGTGGTAGCCTGTGCTGTGTTATGATGTTGTTTGCTCCCCATGCATGTTTTAAATGCGCTTCAACTAAGTTGTACCAGAACAACGGCGACGTAATGTTGGTATGCAAAGCCTACAATGGACGTGTGGTCATGCAATGGCTTGCTGAAAGAGTAGCTGAAATGGCAGAGCAGAATCCTGGTGCGGATGACCGCATTGCTCCCGTTGCTCTCTGCATGTTTCTTGGTAAAGATCGATTGGGGATGTCTTTGCTACACACACACACATAGGTGAATGACGTTGTGGTGGTTCATGTTGCCTTGTTTGATTTATATGTTGAATATCGGAATCTCTGAATGATGGACATGTATGCCTCTCTGGTGGCATGCTGTCCCACCCTCCCACTCTCCATTCTGGGGTTCCAAGCGTGCTTCTTTGAGGCTCCATTTGTCGAGCTTCATTCTCGAGATTGAGAAGGCCGGACGGTTCTTGAAACTTGATTGCAGTAGAAGCCAAAGGAATGACCTGTATAAAAGATGCATGTGTGCACTAGCTGTATAGCTATCTATGGGTCATAGTCATTGTTTCTAGATGCTTGCTTGGTTTCAAGATGGTTGACTGCCATCGTTGCGATGTCATTTTCGAAAGTCGCATACAACATATTTTGATCAGTCCAAAAATCACCTAATTCCCAAAATGTCTTTGAAGGTAAAGTTGTTTCAAATCACGGGTGTTCAGCATATAAGCATGAGTTCAGATGGTGGTGACTTGAAAACAAGCGATTCTTGTGCTGATATAAAGAGCAGGGAAATGAAACAGAAAAAATGCAAACTAGATACCAGAGCTAAGGACTGAGGAAGAATCTCAGACCATTTTTCATCATGGGCGACAATTCATCGACCTCTATGTGAAACTGGCGATAATCTCTGTCAGGCATGGGTGTTTTGTCTCACAAATGCGCATGCATGTTCAACAGGGAGATGGTGCTGACTCTCTCATTTATAAATGTTCATTGTGCACACTGCTGCTATGCATTGCTGTGTGCGGGCGACGGCCGGGCAATGCAGGAAAGGCCTTCAAGAATGGTTTATCAAACCGAAGCTTCATGCCACTTGTTGGCATATTGTTGCATGCGCTTTCATGCCTGCCTGTGTTTCAGCCACTCAGTTTCTGTTGAGGGCCTGTGGCATATATGCCAAGCCATTCGGGACAACAGTGTCTTGTTTGCACCTAATATAAATCAAGCAACTTGAAAGAATGATGTCCAGGCATGCAGTATGTTGCCAAATCGAAAGGAACCTGCATCCAGGCCAATATACCCTAGGATTCCAAAGCCTACTAAATATTAGTCAATAGCGAATTGTTCCGAGAAGATTCCATAATTCTTCGTGATGCTGAATCCAAAGCTAAAAAAAAGATCTGGCATCCATCCAGCGAGGATCAAATCCTCGCTTTTATCATTGTTTCGTCGATGAGGATGCTATGGCATGGTGCAAAAGAGACTTGGACCAGCTCGGAGACTGAGGGTGGAAACAACGTTTTTCACCCCGCTATCACCGTTGCCTTTTCCCACTGAGCTGAGGAACCTACTTGATGGCACATCCGCATCACCGAGCCCAATGGATCACCAAGTGCGGTCGCATGCGGCTACTCGGCTGGTGGGTTTGGGCTTGGTACTTTGGGCTCGTCCTGGACTGTGTTTACTTGAGGATTTGGGCGACAAAGCTCAAGATCAGGCAGCCTCTTGACCAGCATTGTGTGTAATCGCTGGTGAAGATATTGATTGTTGCTTGTAGTGCAAAATCATTTTCATTGGCCCAACTCAGGATGAATCGAGAAGTACATGCTAGACTTGCTCAGGGCCGCGGCTAAAACAAAACCGCTCGCAGAGTCAGGATTTTGTGTCAGGTAGCCATTGGGCGCCCCAGAAGTGTGAATCTTTGCGACTATTTTTTGAAGCTGCGACTATTTCAAAAACCGTTCTTCTCGGAACGACTATTGTTTTAATAGGCTTTGGAATCCTAGGGTATATATATAACTATATAAAACTTTTTTTGAAAAAAACAATATATATATATATATTAATGTATATATAGTTAAATATAAAGACATACTAGCCAATAAACCATGCTGAAAACCACCACAAGAGCTGGTGAGCCCGACCCTGGCGACCTCACCAACTGGGACTTTGCCCTGGGGGCTGCTCCAACAGCTGAGCGACAGCATCGCACGTTGGCGGTGGAGGAAGGCCATGCGCAAACCACGTGGTCCAAGCTATCCGAGACCGTCTTCAGCATCCCCAAGTGCTGGGCCTAGCTGAGTGGCAGGTGCTTGGGGGGTAGGCCGGGGGACGGGAAAACGGACCATCTGGGACTGACTAAGTTGTTGGTCACCGTCATCAGTCCTTGGCCGGGTCGAAATTGAAGGTGTTCCATGGTTTTCCTCCATGTTTCCCGATCAATTCTGAGGCTTTGAACACCAATCTTTAAAACCGAGAGAGTCCTTGGGTGGAAACATCGGGATCATTCAACATCTTTACCAGCCATGGCTTCCCATTTCATGAAGATCCATGGACCGTGGCTCCGATCCACCAGAAATCCATGGCTCCGAGGGGCTCCATGTCTCTCTTCCCACGCGGCCAGGGACCGATTCAGCACGGTGAATTCCGTCTTCGCCGTGTGCTCCCAGCCTGGGTTCGCAACAGTGAGAGCTGGGGGTACACGGCATTTACATCGCCACAATTTGCAAAACTATATAAGGTGATACGTAGTATCAAACTATCGGTGATAGTAAAAAAAATATAAGGTGATCAGTAGTCAGTATAAAATTATGGGTGATTAGTATGCTAGTAGTATTTGATTAAAAAGTACTCGTAATTGGTTTACACAACTGATTGTTTTAGTATATGCAACTACTTTGTGAATGTTGGTGATGTTGGTGATTAAGTGATGGCTTTTTTGAATAATCTCTCTACAAGGTGGGGCCCCCTAGTTAGCTAAGTTGGCTTAGGGTAACTACTAGTTGTGGTAGATATAACTAGCTAGTTAAATGGCTCATCTTAATCAACTTATAACCAGGGGGGCCCACCTTGTAGTTTCTACAATTTTGTTTGAGCATATTCCAGCTACTCGGCCAAGTCCAGGATCCTTGGCCCCAATGAAACTGTCACGATGTTTTCTCCACAAGTCACAATGTATGGCTGCAGGTCCATACCAACGAAAAAAATCGTAATGTTGGTTTCTGATTAGTATCTACCTGTTGGTTTCATCTATTTTCATTACTTTAGGGGGGTTACACTAATCAGAAACCAACATTAAGAAAAAAAACATCCCAACATCTCGACTATTCTGTTCATCTTCGCATTTCAAGCACCAGTGGCGCAGGGGCCCGCGCCATAACCCGCGCTAATATATGGCTACGTTCATCCATCTTCGTAGCGAAATCTTAAGGATGGCTGAAGGGTCACCATCCCAAGTCGGCTTGTCCCAAGAGAAGCCTTAGGGATCTGCTGGTTGGTACCACCACAAACTCAAACACTAACGGCTACTGGTGGTTACTGCCAGTAGTGGTTACGAGTGGCTACGAGTGGTTATACTGTACTGGTTACTAGTGGTTACTAATGGTTAGTAATGGTTAGTACTGGTTACCGGTTCAATCATTAATGATTACGAATTCAGATCCAAACGCATGAATCGCCGTTACATTATTATCAAGTAAGAACCTTTCAGAAGCACCAACTTAACCGCTAGTAACCACTGGTGACCAGTAGTGACCACTGGTGACCAGTAGTAACCACTAGTGACCACTAGCAACCAGTTACCCCTTGGCGCGCTGGCCGCGAATCGCAGCCAAAGCCACTGCTGGCCGAGACCTTGCCATCCTCGTCCACTACGACGTAGGTGTAGTGAAAACTACGGAAGGCGACCTGGTGAAAAGGCCACGATGGTTGGTGGTTGGTGAACGCCCCATCATAACGATGGTGAACGAGTGGTTAAATATAACGGTTTTAAAAATGGTCAATAATGGTTAAAAGTAATGGGTATGTAACCATTAACTAGTGGTTCAATGGCTAGGCTTTAATGGTTGATAAGTTGTTGATCATCATTAATCAGCGGTTAACTAGTGGCTAATGATGGTTAATTGGTTGATGATCATTAGTGGTTGGTGGTGCTTCACCACCCCTTTGAAGAAAACGCGCAAGTCAACCAACCAAACAAGTTATTAATACATTTGGGAAAATGAAAAATGTTTGAAACCAGCAGCCAGTCTACATTTTTAAGGATGCAATCAGGATAAATGGCTAACTGGGCTGACAGCAAATTGCGGAATGTGCAACTGAGGGGTGCCATCTGGACTGACATCCACAATTCATTGGTAGTATTTCCAATATCGCTTGGTTCTGCGCAAAGTCAATCTGCTTGGTAGTGCCTCACCCCATGACCGATCAATTGATTTGCGTCATTGAACCCAAGCGTGTCAATGTGAAAGTCATTCTTGTTGCCTTCATCAAGGATCAGGATTCATGAATTCGAAGAACTCGGCATCGTAACTTATGCTTGCGAATAGCTGCGCACAGTAAGAAAGCAATTAAGCTGGGAATGGAAATGCACCAACTAAATAGAAGATCTAGGTTCTATGGCAATCCCCCTGGTTTCTTACAGCTACCAGTACTGACCATACTTGACCATGACCAACGATTCGCAGCAATCATCCGAACCCGCATCCCATTGCTCAGCTTGCCTTGTCACCGTGCTTTTCCATCTCAAAGAGTTCCCAGTCATCCCAGTTCTGCGTCTCAGCCACCATGTGTCCTCGCCGTGAATGGGAAACTGTCGCTGAACAAAGCAACGGTTGGGGTACCAAGTGATCACTTTAAGCAGGAAAAACCAACCTGTTTCGGGCTTTGATTATTTTTGACCTACTTCCATGGAATGTAATAATGTAACTGTCCAAGAGTCCACAAGCAACGGCAGTGGGCCATGCTGGCAGCTTGTTCCTACAGTTGGAAGCTTGATGGTCTCAGGCTTGGCCCACTGTGCTCATGGCAATAGATCAGGGTTCATTGTCACGGCGCCCAAGGGAAGGGGCCCCCCCTGGCCCTGCACATCCTGGCCCAAGCTGCGTGGCATGGTGCCCGTCCTCCGGGAATAGCTTTCACAAAAAGACCATTGGAGGAAGCCTTCAACGTGTAACGACCGGGCTTCACTTCCTGGGACAAAATCTGGTGCTGATCTGGCTTGGGATCAAGTGCCATCAATGGGGGTTCTTAACACAGGGGACCTCCTGGAATGGTGGGTTTAACACTAGATGTGATTTATATCGGATGATTTGGGGGTCCCATATTTTGAGAAACACCCAATAAGAACGGTGAGAATCTTAAGAGCTTAATATCCATCCATGGATAATGTTGACAATCATGTATCCATGTGCAGTGAAATCCCAATTAATCTTGACAAGCACCAACAATCATGACAAAAAAGCTCAGTTTCCACCCATCCATGGTTGTCTTCTTGTTACTGTTGTTGTTGTTGTTGTTGTTGTTGTTGTTGTTGTTGTTGTTGTTGTTGTTGTTGTTGCTGTTGCTGTTGTTGCTGTTGCTGTTGTTGCTGCTGCTGGTGCTGTTGTTGCTGCTGCTGTTGTTGTTGTTGTTGTTGCTGTTGTTGCTGCTGCTGGTGCTGTTGTTGTTGCAGCTGTTGTTGCTTGCTGCTTCTGAATCCGGTCGTTAGTGGCCTCGGTGTGCCTATCGCTGCTGCTGCTTACTGCTGCTGCTGCTGCTGCTTACTGCTACAATCAGCAGCATTTCTACTCCAACTGTGGTTGCTTAAAACATGTCTTTCAACCATTCTTGCTGGCCATTCACATCGACCGATCGACCATTCAGCAAGCACCAGTCCAATGGTCATCTCCCAGAAAATCAATGAAAATCACCTGGTTGAATTCCTAACGCACCCCCCACCTGTTAGCCAACCATCATGAACCCCAGCCGTGAGCCAGCTTAGGTGCCAGGGCGAGCAGTGGGAGTGCCAGGCAGCCAGGATCATATGTGACATTCAAATCATCACCAGGAAGCCATGATGACCCACGATCAGGAGTCACTGCCAAGCATGGACCCATGATCAGTTGGGTCGCCAGCATTGACCAAGTGATTGATTTAACAACTCACCTGGCAGTTTTGCTGTTCAACCAGTCTCACCAGTCTCCCATTACCCACTCGTTTTGTCACGGCGTTTCTCTTTGAGAGGGCGGCCAGTTCCGTGGGGAGCTGCAACATGGTGAAACGAACGGCTGCGCGGTTCCAACGACTGCACAGACTGTCAAGTCTTAACCAGTGCAAAATGGGCTGCCCCCATTTGCCACACATGGTTCCAAACCAAAAAAAAAGACAGACTTCCCGCAAGTCATGTTCTCAGCGCTCCTGGCACTGGAAATTTGGCGATGCTCAGCTTCCGGTCTTCATCTAGGCAGTTCCTTACTCTTGATTTTCAAAGCACCAAAATGTATAAATTGAGGGAATACAACAGGGATACTGGTGGGGCGTGTAGTTCGTCCCGCTTGTCTTGCATTTAGCCATTTCAGCCCTGATTTCTGATTCTTCATAGCGTGAATAGTCCCCCCACGAGTAGTTATTGAAGGCAAAGCAGCAATCGAAACCCGCGAGGCAACCTTGCCAGCTCTTCTGCTGTTCCAATCTGGCGCAGTCTTCGCCAAAAGCCACTGAGAAGGGTTTGCCACATGCGTCTTCGCAATCTTTCACGGTTTTGCCACAGCCCTGCAGAGTAAAACCAAACATCGCCGCGGCGAGCAAGCCGAACGCCATCATCATGGTCATGCCGAAGCGGCTCTCTATTTGGGTCAAGAGCAAACTGAGCGGCTTGAGCATCTTGAGCCAAGTTGATCATTAACCCTTTTTAAGTAGTCTATCTAGTGGGAATCTGTCAAACCCATCTAATCCCAAAAAGCCTAAACATCTACAAAGTATAGATTTGGCTCACCTCATGGTAAATCCGTTGACTTACAGCCACTAACTGTGCTCGAAGCCACTCACTATACCTGCAAATGATGGTTCCGCAGTGACGACTCTCCATTTGTTGAGACTCCTTCAAGTAGAAGAGCGCTTCCGGCACGAAGGCCTCTTCCACCGCCTCCATCCGACCTCCATCCTGTCGAACGCTTGGTGGATTCAACCCACCAGCTAGGTGAATTTTGTGTTGGAAGGTTGCGAGGAATGCTCTCTATATTCATGCTCTATAGCTTCATACACGTGTGAACCGGGGTGTCACTATTGAATATAACAATGAGAGTATGTTTACAATAAATACTTCCGTGTATATATGCATATGTAAATGTAAATGTATATGTGCACAGGCATATGCCATCCCAAAAGAACTATATTTGATTATATTTGTTGGTATGACGGATTTGTTGCACCTGCTAGCTTTAACTCTGATCGCATGCTGTTTTTTTCCAACAGGATTCGTCCTTGTAATTCAAAATCGAAAGAGGCAATCCAAATAATACAAATCAACTTGCCTACACCACTGATCATTCTAGTTGGCTATATGTGTGTTTTTCCTCAAAATAGGGAACCCTCAAATCATCCTCAAAAAATTTGTTTTGGCTTATCAATGGGTGACTCACGGGCCCCCCAGCTGGAGAAACGGTCATATGTCCCAACAACAAACCAACAAACCAATAAACCAACCATCATCAGCAACCCTCATCATCAACCATCATCAACCATCATCATGAACCATCACCATGAGCCATCATCAACCATCATCATGAACCATCAGTATGGAATTTTGGCCACCAACCACAGCTTTAACCGCCGCCGGCACCGGCTCAGCTTCCAACCTGTTGAGTTACAACGCAACCGCAACCGATCCTGCAAGGCGGTCACGTAGCGGTTCTGCGAGTCCAGCAATGCAACAGCGTCAGGTGAAGCAGACCGACCTCCTACGGGGAAAGGAGACGCAGCGAGCTGTGCTGAGGGATGGCGGCGACTGATGGCTGTGGTTGAACAACTACTGGTTGGATAGATTTATAGGGGATTATGATGATTTAGAGGGGTTATGACCAGGAATAGTGGTTAATTATAGGGGATAATGACCAACTGATGATGGTTTAACAACTACTGGTTGGTGGTTTGATGGCTCCATTTTTTTTTCATTTTCCCTAGCGTTTATTGACCATTGGTTGGTTGACTCATATTTTTCATAGGGGTTGAAACCACCAACCAAACATGGTTGTTTCTCAAAATAGGGGACCCAAAGTCATGGCTGGTTAACTGCTATATGTAGCTAATACGCTGGATGATTTGGGGGTACCCCTATGTTGAGAAATACCCACTTGGTTGTGGAAAGCAAGGGCTGAGAACAAGGGTTATAGACGAGGTTATGCTTGACACAAATCTATGGTTACGGTTCATCAAGGGCTGATCGTAGAGGCCCTTTTCGAGGTTGTTCCAATCAGCTGAAGGGTTGACAAAAATGGCTAACATAATGATTACTGATGGGATAGCTGCTTTTTGAAAGTAATAGAATAACAATGGCTCATTTACTGATATGAGCCATCAGCTGATAACAATGGCTCATCAACTGATATGGCTCATATTCTGAAAATAATATCGTGGATATCAGCCATCAGCTGATAACAATGGCTCATCAACTGATATGGCTCATATTCTGAAAATAATATCGTGGATATCAGCCATCAGCTGATAACAATGGCTCATCAACTGATATGGCTCATATTCTGAAAATAATATCGTGGATATCAGCCATCAGCTGATAACAATGGCTCATCAACTGATATGGCTCATATTCTGAAAATAATATCGTGGATATCAGCCATCAGCTGATAACAATGGCTCATCAACTGATATGGCTCATATTCTGAAAATAATATCGTGGATATCAGCCATCAGCTGATAACAATGGCTCATCAACTGATATGGCTCATATTCTGAAAATAATATCGTGGATATCAGCGATCAGCTGATAACAATGGCTCATCGAGATCAATAATGGCTCATGGAGGTAAGCATCATGGCAATGCCATTCTGCCGATAACTGATTAACAAACATCGTTAGCAAAAATGGTGATTGATGGTTACTGGTGGTCAATGATGGGTGAACCGTTTGATCACAAGTTAAGAACATGACAAACATAGAACATGCTAAATAAATGGTAAACAAAAATGGTTGAGGATTGTTCATAGAGGTTAATGGCGGCGAATAATGGTTTGCCATGATTAAGACCAATGGTTGGTTGAGTGAGAGTGGTTCATATTACCGATGCCTTTGCACAACACAATGTAAATAGCATGCTTTTTCTACAACACAAGTATGGTTGACAATAGGGTCAAGGATTGCATGTTTGATAATGGCATGACTGGTTTAAAAAGGAATCAACTAATCACAATCATTTACCTATGGCTAGTAGCCAACCATTTCTATGCATACCAACATTTGCCAACCATGCCTGGGTAATCTATTAAATGATCATTCACCAATGTTTGCGAACCAACCATTAACTCATTGCTTAGGTGGATGGGAACATCTATACGAATCCCATGCTTTTACCACCAATAGCATGGGGCTTTCTCATAGGTTCTTCCATCATTTCCATGGGTTTGCATGACTTTCCCCTGGGTTTTCCAATCCCATTTCTGGGATTAATCGTCCTCAACCTATGCTTAACCGATGTAACCTCTGCTGATGAACCTGCCGTTTCTATCCGTTTCTGTGGTTCCATATGGTGGTTTCTCAAAATGGGGGTACCCCTAAATCATCTCCATCATGAGCCATGTATTGTAGTAAAACAACCATTTTTGGGGGGTCTCCCATTTTGAGAAACAACCAGATCTGGTTAGTGCTTTCAACCCCTATGAAAAATATGAGTCAACCAACCAATGGTAGATAAACACTCGGGAAAATTAGAAAAAATGGAACCATCAAACCACCAACCAGTAGTTGTTCAATCACTATTGTTGAACTTGTTATCCCCTATACTTAACCAGTATTACTGGTTATAACCCCTCTAAATCATCATAATCCCCTATAAATCTATCCAACCAGTAGTTGTTCAACCACTATTGTTGGGCAAATTATCCCCTACTAACCATTAAAATCAACGATTGTTGCTTAGTATCCCCTACTAACCATTAAAATCCCCTATTAAACCCACCAACCAGCTATGGTTCCTAAGCGCTTCCATCCCACGAATTGATCCCTCAGCCGCTCACCACCCGCGGCCATCGTCACCTCCAGGGCCCGCGGACATCTTCAAGCGTGCGGAGGTGCTGCATTGCCAGATCTCACATCTGCCTGCGCCCAGGCGAACAAGAAATGAAGTGCTGGGTATATTGGTTGTTTAACAAAACTAAAATGGTCGTAATAATGGGTATAAAATGATTATAATGGTTCAATGATGGTTATCATGGTTATATAGTGGGTAGCAGTCTAATGGTTATAGTTTTTATATCAGTTTAATGGTTATATAGTGGGTATGGTTGTTTATAAAAGCTAAATGGTTGTAATGATGTTTATTGAATTGCTGCTCAGTAATTTTGGTGGTTTATGATGATTAAGACTGGTTATGTATGGTTATATACTGGTTTAAGCTACTGAAAGTCTAACTGGTTTTCAGCTAGTTATTAGTGGTTAGTGGTTTCAGCCCTCTATAACCCTCGTTGACTAGTGGCTCATAATGGTCATAATAATGGTCATAAATGGCTGGTGATGAACCAGTAATGGTTTCAGCCCCTGGTTTAGTACCGCATCTTAGCCCTGCCAAATTCCTGAGATTGATGCATTTTCAGCTGAAAGTCTCACTTTTGTGGTGATATATGATGTTAAACATGTGAATCATATTGTAAATCAAATATTCCCAAAAACACGAACTGGTTGGTGTTTGTTTCAGCCCCTTTGAAAACTATTAGTCAACCAACCATTTGTTACTAAATATTCGAGAAAAAATGTTTAAAACCACAGCCAAACTTGTCTAATTCTTGATGGTGGCACCATGTTTTGACTGAATGGTTCTTAACTAGTTTTCATTTTGCCACTGCCTGCTTTCAACGATGGAACTAGCTAGCGCCCTGACTAACCATTGTTGCAAACAAATGTTGTCTCAATTGTTAACCCCCTAACATTGTTTAACCACTTGTTTTAACAACCACTTTTTTTAAACCATTATTCAACCACTGGTAAAGAAATTGACTTGCCTAAATTGACTTGCCTAGTAGCATTAAACCTCAGAAACCTATCAGTTCTTACTTTCTTCACCATTTCTTCGCCCTATGATGGTGTCAGGCTGGCACGATCCTCACGTCCCCACAGGTGCGCAGGTCACCTACGGAGTCGGGTCCGATGGAGTGAACAAAGCTGTCCGCATCTGGGAAGCGCCGGCGCATCTTCTTGAGGCACCGATGGCGGCCCTCGGTCTCCTGACCATTCCTTTGTGACCCGTGGCCGATGGCTTTGCAAGGGTCAATGCTGGTGAAATGATGTGTTTTTTTTTTTTTTTTTTGTGAGGATTCAGGGTACTTAATGATGGTTGAGTGATGGTGAAGTGATGGGTACATGGTGGTTAAGTGATGGTTGGCGCTGGTCAAATGATGGCTGGCCGAGTCATAAATGATGCATTGTGGTTAGTCATGGTCAATTCAACGGTGGTTAGGCCAGCATTGGGAGTTTCCATTGGCAAAGTACCAGTGATGATGCTTAAAAATGGTTGATAGCAATGGCCAAGGGTGAATGAGTGATAAGGGGAATTATACAGTGATTAACTAGTCAAATGGTTCAGAATGGTTGGTTCACAGTGCAATACTATCTTGATTCTTGGCTGCTAGTGGTTGATACTCGTGGGTGTGACAGTGATAATCATATATAGGCCCAAGAAAAGTACAGCTATTCTCGCAGCTATCAGGCAATAACAATGCTAGGGATCCAGTCCATCATAGTACTCGCAGTGATCACCATTTATTATAAACATATCTTTCATGGACATGTCTCAGTACCACTGATCCATTTCATCATTGGAATGAAAGTGACTATACACATTCTTTGCCATATATGTTCCATGTTTCGTACCTCCAAATTGCAAATTCCAATCCCTATATGTTCCAACCTTGGAAACCTTCGGACCATTCTCAAGCTCGTGCTACTTTCATCACTCATGACCTTGATCCTACCAAGTAAACGATTGGGAACCCACCTTGAAGCTGGTCGGCAAATGCGGTGGGTAATATAAGCAAAGTCAAAAAATACCCCTAGATTCTAAAGGTAGATTGCAAACCTGTAAGTAATAACTTACATAATAAATAAAGGTAGATTGCAAATATAAGAAAATCTACCCTTCTAGGGCCTAGAATAAAGGTAGATTGCAAACCTGTAAGCATGATGAATGTCACCAGTTCCTAAGTACCAACTCTGAATACCATCCCTGGTTACTACTCTCTCTATATCTTGTCAATGACTGCTAAGCATTATGAACCACCAAAAGAAAAAAACCTCAAACAACAACTCTAAACCATCATCGAGCGGTGGACATGGCATATCCGAGTATACAGTCATACTGTAGTTGTTGCAAATTGCAAGCCATGTCTCAATTTGATTAACCCGCAAAAATCATAAACTGTATGGGTACTTCTCAAAATGCGGGCACCACCAGTCATCATCCTGTATATTCCCATTCAGAGAAGCAATCCAGCCACTGCTTGGGTTCCCAACTTTCAACAAAAAAACTTTGGTGTTTTAGCCTTCTTTTGTTTTTTGTTCTCATCCCAGGTTCCCAATATTTTTGTTTAGCCTTTTGGTGTGAAACTTCGTCGAAGATTAAACGAGAACAGCTTTGGATCCAAGCGACTCTCTGATTCCGTATCCCTCGGCCTTAAACCTGCCCAGACCTCGCGCTTTATGCGGCACAAGGCAACGCCATGCGATCTCCAAATGAAGGGTGCAGAATCGGGGGGTCCGTGGTGAAGGTTAATGATGGCGGGTTGGTGGTGAAAATGGCCTCATGATGGCTGACAATGGCAACGGATATCTTTTTTTGATTAATGGTTACTGATAACGGCTACTGACAATGGTGAATAGTGGCTAACCATGGCTGGAAATGATGCGTGTTTTCTGGTTGATGATGATTCGGGTCTTGTTCACCCTGGGGTCTTTTCGTGTTGACAGTCACTGATGATGAATGGACTGGTTGGCAGGCAGGATGCATTGGTTCAATTGGGCGCATGCACATCTCAACTAGATCCCAATGAAGGGTCTAATCTTGGTATGGTGACAGCGAACTACTGGTTGGCGAACGAGGGAGTCCAAAAGCAGTTTCGATGATACGTAGTAAGCTAGTCAACTTCGTATGACCCCATATCGCCACTCGAGGGAAATTTGAACCTCAATCGATGGTTTGGCTGCCTTCCCCTCCCCCAACCAGAACGTCGCGTGCTCACCACTGGGCCCCTTGGCATGTGCGAGAGGCACCATGAAGAATGGAAGGCGCTACCCCTCAAACATCCTACAAGCGAATATTACGCTCTGGCAAACTAGCCTAGGTGCGTAGAAAATCGGTTAGATGATGTTAAATGTGTACGAACAGATGCCAACAGTTTACCTCCCCTGAACATGGTGATTCTTCACACACGCAAGGAATCGTTTAGCAGGCTGGCTACCCCTACAAGCACCTACCCCTACATTCCCCTCACACCAGGTAGTTGTGTAAGCACTATTTTTGCCTATTAGTCCCCATTGTTAAATGGGTTTTCTCAAAATTGGGGACCCTCCAAAGCATCCAGATTTTCCATTCATAATACAGTATAAATTGTATAAACCATCCTTTTTTGGAGGGTCCCAATGGCTTGAGAAACCACCGTATTAACCAATATTGACCACCTATGGCCATGGCAAACCAACCAAGGCATCCCCGTAAAACCTCGTAATTACTTGTTATATAGTTGGTTCTGAACAAAGCCAGGGAATCTTTCACGAGGTTTGCTACCCCTGCCCTCCAACACCCTCAAAATCAGCACGGTGAACCTGCCACCGAGACACGTTTGCATCCCGATCCTTCGACAAGAGGTTCCAGTTGGCAGTTTCCTCGGCACGAGTCTGAATTTTAGCTCTCAGCTTGTTGATGATCAACGAATGGCTCAGGTCTGCCTAAGTTTGGGAGATAGCAATCACTAGAATAGGGAATGCAATGGCTTTTGATGCTGCTGATGGATGATGATGGATGATGATGGATGATGATGGATGATGATGGATGATGGATGATGATGATGATGATGATGATGATGATGATGGATTATGGATTATGAATTATGGATTATGGATGACAGTGATGGATTATGGATTATGGATGACAATGATGGATTATGGATGATGATGATGGATTATGGATTATGGATTATGGATTATGGATTATGGATTATGGACTATGGATGATGATGATGATGATGATGATGATGATGATGATGATGGATTATGGATGATGATGATGATGATGGGTTTTGGGATGAATTATGGATGATGATGATGATGATGATGATGATGATGATGATGATGATGATGATGATGATGATGATGATGGATTATGGATTATGCATTATGGATTATGGATTATGGATTATGGATTATGGACTATGGATGATGATGATGATGATGATGATGATGATGATGATGATGGATTATGGATGATGATGATGATGATGATGATGATGATGATGATGATGATGATGATGATGATTCGATGATCAACTAGCGATTCATGATCTGCGACGATGGAGTCAGTAATCAATTGCTGAGTAATTGTCCTGTTCATAAATTTCACAGGAAGATTCATACTTGTGGAAAACTACCATCAGCAAAGAATATATCTATATATACATATTATATGTATTTACTTGTTGGATCCCTCATTACAGTAGCATAGTAGGAGCAATTGCGGTCTAACCTAGATACAAAAAAAAAACATCAACATGCAACAACAGAAACTGATTGGTGGTTTCAACCATCTGAGACATTTAAAAAATCAGCAGCCAATCATCCCTAAATTGGGGACCATGAACAAATGTCATTCATCATAGGCATCATCACCCACGACCATGCACTGTGACCAAGCATATCCAACAACCAACAACAATGATACATATGAATCAAGCACCCACCAATATTGGGGATAAATTGCCAGTAATCACAAGGTATTGAGCAGGTAAACTGGGGTGGTTTACCCACATGGATCTACAAGGTGGAGACCCCAAAATCGCGATTCGTTGGTTTATAACCCGGGTAACTACTAGTTGTGGCACATACAACTAAATGACTATAGTTAAATGGCTGATGAATTAGCTTATAACCATTCTGAACCATTAGTTGGCCCCTATTGTTGACCTCCAATAACCATATTTAACCACTAGTTGAATGGCTTACTAATAAACTTACAACCAGGGGGCACCACCTTGTACCACTACAACAGTCGACTTGGGGCACTTTGGGGGGCCACTCATCGTGCCCAGGAGCTCACCGCACTGAGCGGCGTCGGGGTCGTTGTGCTGGTGGTGCTGCTGCTCGATGTCGTTGACATCTGGGCACGCGGAACGTGGCGCATGCCAACCAGGGCATCAAATGTCAGGGTGACGACAAGCATCACTAGGTGGGGTGGGATACCCATAGGAAGTCAAACATGGAACTCTGGAATACCAAGCAGTTGGCTGCAAACATGGCAATGCGTGCACATGCGCACCCAACTGCTGAGGGAGGCTCCCTGAAATATGCTGTAAAGCCCTGTGACTCCTTGGGCTTGTCAATAAGACTCGTGATGTCAAAATGATGGCCAATGCAATCTAAAGGTCTTAAAGTCTAGAGCCATGGGCATGTGCCAAAACATGGGAACATAATTAATATCATCATTTGTTCATGTATTACCAAGTGTTTATCACCATTCACCATTAATCAAATACCCAAAAAAATATTGACATCTTATTATCTGATACCATATTTTATCACTATCACTATCACCTAAGCAGGTTGTTCGCCACTAACATACCCACATCTGGTTCCCTACAAATCAGGGCGAAGCTTGGGGTGCCTCGGATGTGGAGCCGGTTGGGCTCGTGGAGGTTGTTTCGGTGCCCGGCTCCGTGGTAGCCACGGAGTCCACGTCTCGAAAGTGCCAGCGCTGGTTGCCTGGGTGCCCGGTGGTACGCCTACGCCTAGGCCATCTGGAAAAAAGCTATGCCAACTAAAGTTATACTAAAGTTATACCAATTGGAGAAATAGCAACTATAGCTGGATTATTTGCATATATCAACTATAAAGTTGTACTAAAGTTATAGCAATTGGATGCAATGGGAGTCATAGCAACTATGGCTGCATTAGTTATACCAATTGGAGTAATAGCAGCTACATAATAATTGGAATATTTGATAGTATCAACTTCACCCGATGTGTATCTACCAAGGTGGCCCATTCCGGCTGGCATGGTGGCTTCTCACCATCCGGAAGAATATGCATTGATAAATCATTGCAGGTTTTGAAAGAACACATCTTAGTCCACCTCCCTTCCCCCAGGAATAAGGTTATGATTTAGTCAAAAAGGTGGCGTTTTACTCAGTCAATCCCATGAATCATCACATGCCCCGGGGTTCTCACCAGTAGCCACCAGCATACAAAGTGGTACTCCCTGGTTAGATTCGCTGGCTCATGACCCACCATCCTAAGTATAGTTATATCTACCCTTTGCCTGGTAGTTACGCAAACGTGAAGTAACGTGAAGTAACTAAAATTGGTTGATGGCAAGTCGATCCAACCAGCACCCACCAATGGAACCTAAGTCAACGATACCTGGGAGGCACACACCACTGTGCATAGAACCTCTGGCCCGTTGTGCCCATGAACATCCACCCATGTTGATCCCCAGTCACTCAGATCATCCCGGCATGTCCACATGTGCACGTGGGAATTCACTTGCCGGGGATGCGGCGCGTCCATGCACAAGCCGTAACCTGAGTGTGGTGGTGGTAGGTGGGTCAGGTGCTTTGGACTTTGGTTGTTTGATATGGTGGTTTCTCAAGCCATAAGGGTATCTGAAAAATGGTTGGTTTGTTACTACAGGTAATATTGGGCTCATGGTGGTTCATGATCGGATTCATGGATGGTTCAAAGTTAATGGCGTAATGACGGTTAATGATAGGATCAGTGGTGGTTAATGACGCTACATGATGGTTCATGGCAACACGGAGTACTTGGCTGGATCAGATCATGCGGGTGGACATGCCTGCGGCTAATCAACACCAATTAGATACAATAAGATTGCTGATCATGATTAAATATGCAGAACAGTGGTTGATCAACTACCAGTTATAGTGGCTCATGGTTGATTAATCATGGTGAACAAGGGTGGTTCATTATAGCTAGAAACCCATAGTGGGATAATGGGATATCTTTATCAACAAACCACCCATGGTTTAACCATTAATAGCCGGTGGTTCACCATCATGTATGGAGGATGTGTTAGGATGTATCTACCATTGCGTAATGATGCTGTTTGTTGGGATGTTCAATAACCAAACAGGTGTATATTTGGGTGTTGTAAGTTGTATGGGATTAGTTCACGCCGGACCCCCTCTCCCCTCTCCATGCAGAGCTGCCTTGTTAGCAATACAGAAACCAGGCGTAAATGTCTATATAAGGTACATTCGCCAACATTTGACCAATAAAATGACCCGGTTCTTTGTAGGTGCGAGTAAACATGCCAGACATGGAGCATGCGGGATGGTACCGTGTCAAGAAATCACCATGACTACTGAGCAAACCTATGCAAAGGTTGCCTGGTCTCTCTGCGGAGGCTTCAGCTTGTGAGTCGGAACCTCGCACGGCTTAGTCACTGGGAACTAATCGTGGTTTCTAGGGGTTAGTTCAGCTACCTGGACCTTTATAGGGTGTGGCTTGACCCAGCTCCATGACCCCCACGGCATGTCCATGGCAACGTGCTCTCACTGCTTCATGTGCAAATGTTGCAGCTGCAAGGGACGGTTCTTGATCTGCTTCGTTTCGGGGAGCCAGTCCCACATCTGATTCCTTGGTGTCACTGGTGGAGGGCATGGCAGCCACGCCCCGACATGCCAGGTATTGCCAGATAACTTCCAAGTCTTGGCCGTCCCGGGTACTCGAATTTGAGCTATTCCTAGTTTGGGAAGTCACCAACTGCTTGGCAAAAATTCATCACACTGTTTTGAAAACCCCACTGCCTAAGAAGGGTCTGGCATTGTAACAGTTTAGTCCATGCGAATTCCCGGTTTCATCACAAAATAAACTAAACTGTTACAATGCCAAATAGATCAAATCAAACACTAAATTGTTACAAGACAAAAGGTACCAAATTGTTTCATCACAAAATAGATCAAATCAAACAGTTGGTACCTTTTTGTCCTCCACACATTGGGCTGGTACATGAAGCCATCGACTCCTGGGTAGTGATAGGTTGTCCATGAGCTTAGCCCTGAACAGTGCAACGAACAGTCTCAGAAAATAGCGGAACTTAGGTGTTTGTAAGCAATGCTCATGCGCACAAATCTGGAATTATCAGGTGCTGTCCGAACACACATGACAATTATGCGTATGTATCCATATACACTTGCGCCCATTTCCAAACTTTGAGAGCTGCACAAGCATATAAGAATATGCACACACACAAACACATGTGCGAGCGTCCTCGTATGTTCGCTTCTGTTCGCACATGCTTTGAAATCAGGTGTGATCAACATGAATCGAATGGATATCAAGTTTTTGGGAATGCCAAAAGTGACTCACACAGTTTGGTCACCGCCATGCCCATGGGTCATCGGATGTCATCAGTCACCCCTGCATCCCACGAGCGCCCCGTGTAGCTGGCAAGGTTCTCGTTGGAACTGTCGCAGTCCCACAAATGGATGCCTCTTGCGGTCCGAAGTCGCCCGGTGACATGGCCCTGTGCTAGGCCAAGGTTAATGGGAAACAAAGGTTAGCAACTATATGGTGGTTTCCCAAAATAGGGAACACCAAAAATGGTTGGTTTTACTAACAAATGGTTAATAATGGATACTTTTGGGGTACCCCCATTTTGAGAAACACCCATATGGTTAACAATGGTTTATATGATGAATCAAGGACAATCCACCACTAATTTGGGTTGAAAACTATCATCAGCATGACAGTAAGCAACCGTGATGATCAACAAATTAATGTGTTTTGATTCAAGCTGACGTTGTGACAGTTGTGACACCATTAGCCAGCCACTTGGGCCAAACACAATCGCCAATAATAGACTTCAAATGACTTCAAGATTCAACTGCACACAATTGATCACTAATTCACACATTTGACATCAACCAACTGTTTAGCAGTAAACACTCCAAATCATTGAAGTCAAACCAACTATTCAACATCAACCAACTATTCAAGCACCATATATTCAAATCATTTCAACCACGGATCTTTCACCACCAAAGGCCAACCAACCAGCAGACTCTCCGTCCCATGGTTGGGTCGCCCGTGGCACGCCCGTGACTGCACGCCGCACCCCGCGTCCAGGGCACGGCCACCGGGGACGTTCTTTTGCGAAGCATCGAGGCCTGGGCGATTTGCCGCCACCGAAAAGGATGCCGTGGTTGTCATCTCATGATGGTGGGCATAGGTGGGTTTGTATCCATCATGATATGGGGTTCTACCTTAGTTTTATAGCTTAAGGTTTATAAGTTATAACTGGGTTTAACTTAGGCCACTTAACAAGCTAGTTATATCTACTATAACTGGTTATTTGGATGATCATCCCACTTAGGAACTAGTAACCATGCTTAGTGACTACACTTTTTAGGGGCTATCCCATCGATGAATAGGTTACCATGGCTACTAACCAGGTATTAAGTTTGATGATCATCCAAATGGGGATGGTGATTTCTGGAAATTTTACATACTGGGTTAATAGTAGGGACAAGCCCGTATGCAACCTCCATGATGGTTAGGGACGGTTTTGAAGGGGTTTTAATGGTTCACCATAGGGAATAATCACCAATAATCACCAATAATCACCAACAAGAATGGCATATGAGTTTATAACCCATCCCAAAAACATGATCGACTAGGGAATTCATCATCGGGTATGATGGAAAAATCTTCAAAACCATCGCCAAATTATATATTGATGGTGGGGATCAACCACCATCAACCACCGTCCCAACTTCGCTATTCGCTACAAGGTGGGCCCCCTTAGTCAGCTAAGTTGGTTCACAACTAGGGGCACTACTAGTTATGGTAGATATCACCATCCTTAAATGGCTTATTACCCAACTTATAACCACGGAGCACCACCCTGTACCATTTGGTTCGAACACTCCTGGTGGATCCAGGCTTCGCTCGCCCTTTCAAGGGGTTTACGGTCTGCCTCGCTCATTCCCAACCACCGGCGAGTCTGGTTGCTTCTTGTGCCCACTGGTCATGCAATCGCCCACCACAGCCTAGGCCTGTGCTAAAGGTTCTGTGAAGTGAAGCCTCCCTACCCTAGGGACGACATTTGACAGGGTCCTAGGGACATCTCAGCCCTTGGCATAGTCATTTTAGAGAGAGCATCGCCCACCCAACCAGCTCCTACTCGACGACCAGCCACATTTCCCGCCACCCATATGCTTCAGCAGTCCGCTGCTCCTGGCACAGCCAAACACCGAGAACGGCCATGCAATGCTTTCAAGTCATGCATTACTGTATTTGTTTAAGCTAGCGGGCTAGACCCACGGATAGCTGCAAATGTCAAATGGCATTACTGTATTTGATATTTGCTTAAAATAGTCAATATTTGACGATATCAACCAAAAGGATCTTTGCTTTAATACTGGTTTATTGGCATATTCGATATTTGCTGAGAATACTGACGATGTCAACCAAGAGGATCTTTGAAAACACAACTACTTGTGTGACCATTCTTGTGTGCCAACGAAGGCGTATGGGCAATAAGGTATGTAGCTTAAATTCTGGACAAAAGTATTTCTGTGGGGCATGCCCGTAATGAACATATCCAATGGCCATTATTATCGGATTTGCTTAGCATAAGTGGGTATAGCGCATAGGCAAAAACATGATTGGCTAGTTATGAGCGTCCGTGTGCACATGGTAGAACAATGTGAAGCCCAAACGGTGCATATTCTCAGGCAAAAACGGGCTTCAGATTCAATAATCCAAATTATGTATTAATTCATTTTTTCAGGGTACGACATGGGATATCGGATATCGGATAGTCCCTACTTTTGGGAGTTGAACACCTCTGCAATTAATGTGGTATAATGATTGCATTGCCATTAGTCATCTCCATTCTGGCCATTATTACTGCTTTTAAAAACCAGTGACCATCACTTATCATTTCTGACACTGTTCCTAAGCATCGTTGAACCAAATGATGAGTTATCATCCGACACTTAGAAGTCCAATAGTGCCCACATGGCATCCCAATCTGTTAACTTGCCGTGACGGTGCCATCTCATTGCTCATTGCTGAACCCAGTTCTGCCAAAGGGCTCGTTGTAGTGCCAATGCTGCAGGTCACTTTGTCCATCGCATGGCTGCATGCTGGGCCCAACACCTCGTCAACCCAACCCCAATCAACCCCATGGTGATGATGCGCTGCATTCGGCTAAACAACCAGAAATTGTAAGCTGTTTCCCTGCAACTTTGACAGTGGGGTTGAGGCAAAATGCCAGCCGTGTGAGCCATCAGTTTTTTCTGGCTCCCTATGGGCCAGGTAACCGCAAAACTGCGCCTGATGCACCAAGAGAAATGACAAAAGAAAACGGTTGAGAAGCAATGCTTGGTGCTGCAACCATCGGCAGTGAAGCAACAAAAGTACTGATATGCAACAGGGAATATCTGTGAGAAAGTTTTACCAACATGGTATGGGTCAATTGTCATCAAAACATGACTAGTTTCCAGCAATTCACAAGCTCAAATGAGAAGGATCATCTGCTGTGGGGAAGTCATGCCTAGAAATGGCCTGTTTTCAAGCAACAAATGTGATCAAAGGGCAAGTCAATTCATACTAAGCTCAAACTCCCAACTGATTCCAATGGTTCTGGGAGATAGTAGGGTCATCAATTGCAGCGAGCCTTTCATATCAATTGATTTATTGCTCGCAATCACAAGTGATATTATATATATATATAGTGCTTGGTGGTTTCAACCCCTGCGGCCACTTCGACAAGTCAATCACACACTGGTGAAAGGAGCAGCGTGTGGTTGTCGAACCAACTATCGCCGTCCAGGGGTAGCAGGAGGCACTTTGGCCAACGCTTTCTTCACACTTTTGACAGGTCCCGACTGTTCAAGGAGATACCTATCCGCATTTACAAAAAGCTCAGGATGGATTCTGAGTTGAATACAATTAACCCAACACTTAAACACGTTACCATGGGGAACCCGAACCGCAGCATGATAACCACCATCAACATACTCAGCTAACTTCTTCACCGCCGCCTGAAACCATCCTGCGCATCGCAAGAAACAAAAACCCTGTTCTCTCACAGCATCGTCAGCAGAGTGCCAGCGTTTCCGTTGAAGGTCATAGGCCACCCCCAACTGCCCACTCCACTGTTGAAAATGCACAAGCATCTGGTACGACGAAATCCAACATGGTTGTCGGTCCGTTCCACTCGTGACCAGTTTCACCCATCGAAACAAGTCCAGGCCAACTGCACTCAAAGGATGTTCGTCGCGGAACTGAACCCCCTGGGGCACATGCTCAAAGGTGATGGGCAGATCTTCGGGCTTATCTTCACGGGGCACGTCCAAAAATGTGTCCCATTGCTGATCCACTGTTTCTCGCTGTGATTGCTTGCTTTCAACGCATGCACGTCCTACTTGCAGGAAATGGTTGTGTACTCGGTCGCGAAGGGTCTGCTGGGCCAATCGTTCACGTTGACACCTCTCCCAAATGTTCACAAAACACTTTGGCAAAGAAGAGAAAACCGCCGATGCAGCTCGATCCGCACTCTCGTTTCCAGCAATCGCCCATAGCTCAATGACATCGGTGAACCTCGACTGGTCCTGATGAGAAGTCACTTTGACTACCCCCTGGAACAATGCTAACTGCTTGGAACGTGTCAGCAACGTAGTCAACTTCTTCCACAAGTCATGGTCGTTGTCATTGCAGCTTGGTGATCCGGAAGAACCATGCATCCGAATGCGATCATACACAACCTTGTTATCGGTCCAGATGTAGAACTCGTGCCGGATTGTGACTGCATACCGAATGGCAACTATGGCAGCCAAAATTTCCGCTCGAAGCACAGTTTGATAGCAACCTGGCAGGGTACCTGAAGCAACAACGGGGTAGGATTCATGCTGTACATCCGAAACAACTACGGCCCATGTTGCAAGTCTCAAAACAGGATCACGTGGCAGAGCACACGATCCATCAGTAAAAAGGTGAATTGGATGCGAATCATGCTGATAAAACTGGAAACTGTGCGATAAATCAGGCAGATTGCATAGGGCATGCCGGAAGTCCTGGAATGACGGTGGCTCGGTGCACCACCCATGTTGGACAAGGCACTCAGGCTGATCCTCACATTGCTGGCGGAGACTGTCGAAGTCACTGGAGTATGCATGTTGCAATCCCTGACACTGCCAATGCCGGTGGAAGATGGAGTCTTCCTGATTGCAAAAAGGACACTTTTTGTCAAGGAACTTACCAGAATGGAAAAGTTTGTCTCTTGTGAAAAAGGAACCATTATGAAGGGTGCGCATCAGCCCCCTTTCTTCTGGAGTTCGATGCTCCCACTGCGCAAAAGTGGCTTGCACGTCAACTTGATGAAGCCCACGAAACTCAGCTCTGTCTTCCATGGTGGATCCTACCGATTTGTACCAAGCATGTTCAAGCCTGATCAACAGCCACTGTTTCGGGCTATCACACAGGTGCCAGACCAATTGTTCATGGTCTCGGACGAATCCATCTCCCACGAAAGTCCATCCAAGACCCGCTGCCTTCTGGATCAACGAGCTGGCAGGTCCTTGCTGGTACCTAATGGGTGGATTGGCAGCTAACTCATCAATCACCTGAAAAAGCTGAGTCCGATGTGCAAACTTTCTGGCCATTACGAAGGTGGTCCTGATAGCATAGAACTCAGGGTCACCTGTGGCTCTTGGGTGCAAGCCAAATTGAATCACAGAACTGGCTCCTTTACGATTCCAACCCAGCGCTGCCATTGCCGCAGCACGAAGTTTCTGGTAATGATCTTTGCCGATGATCAAGGAAGCGATGCCGTGAAGGCAACGCGCCCAGGCTACAACTGGGAGCACTTTGAGCTTTTGCATTTCGGGGGCAGGCGAGCGCTTGAGCCAGTGCCAAAGTGTTTGGTTCTGACTGATCCTGGCTTTGATGGTTTGGATGATCCTCTTACGGCAGTACACCATCTGTCCCCCCAAATCGGTCGTCTGCAACTCAATTTTGAAGGACTGCTCACGAAGGCGTGCGCGTGCTTGTGAATGCAATGCCCAAGCATGTGTCTTACTTTTATCCAAGACCAAATCCATGTGCTTCGCAAAGGTGGCAACGACATCAAAGGCAGCTTGGATTCGGCGGGGGTCGGAGGTCATGACCTCCCAATTGTCCACGTAGCTGAACAATTCGGCTCCAATCTCTTGGCGATCAAAGTGCATATGTAGGCATATGTTCATCAACTGCATCGCTACAACTGACAAAGGGTCTCCCTCTGCATAGCCTGTGCACGAATACACCGGGCCTGAACAACCACCAGAGATCTGGAACCTGCGCTGGAGGTGCTCCGCTGCTGAGTGCCATGTGAGAAGGAAGCTCTTAGGAATGCCGCATCTAAGAGCTATTGCTTGAATGACACTGCGAGGGAGCACGTTGAATGCTTTGCAGATGTCTGTGATAATGCCCCCGCTGTCTTCTCCTGAGTGAACTCGGTCTTCGATATCCAAAGCAATCTGCCACCAGATGTCAGATGCATCGTGCTTGGGTCGATTGCCGACCAGCCTGCCCGGACAGAAGTCATTGAGCCATTGGAGCAGTTGCTTACTCCGGATCCCAGAGCCTCCAATACTGCTTAAATAAGAAAAACCCTTTAAATAAG
>VSDK01002727.1:78398-115362 GCA_009767595.1 Symbiodinium kawagutii | reverse complement strand
ATCATCATCATCATCATCATCATCATCATCATCATCATCATCATCATCATCATCAATTCGGACTAAACATCAGTGACATTGCCCAGCATGAATCATTAAGGATCACTTATACAATCGTCAAATTCCTCGGGTTCAGAACCTGACGTGCTGACGAAATCATTGGCATATGTGTTCGCTTATCGCCAACAAAAATGAGTATCGCATGAGTAAGGCTGAAACCCACTGACACTGGAAACCAGAATCTGCCGATGTGGACTGTGGATCAAAGCCTAAAACAATTACAAGGTGCTTTTGACACTAAAATCTTGTACAACGTCCAACACATGTCGGATATTATGATGCACAAAACATAATTTCCACTTCAAGTGCCACATTGCAGGGTCCTCTTCGTCGTTTGCAAGACTGCTTTTGAAGTAGTGCCGTTGAATCATCAAAGAAGCGACAGTAGATGTGGACCTGGAAATGACATAACTCTCATCGATCTTGTCCCCGCGGCAAATCCAACACAGCACTGTTTTGTAGACATATCCACAGCTAGGTGTGTGTGTGTGTGTGTGCATCTTTTCTGGGGGAGTGTCGTCTTGCATGAAAAAAATACTGGTAATCTGGTGGGTGGTTTAAAACATGTTTGATTTTCCCTTTGTCATTAGCAAATGGTTGGTTGACTAATATTTTTCATGGAGGTGGTTCAACCACCAACCAGATCATGATCATTATCAACCATTATAACCATATTTATGACCATTATTAACCACTAGTTGACCATGGGTGGTTCAACCACCAACCAGTAATCCTGTTGCTTTGACAAACCGTAACCCCCCGGAAGGTGGACATGGCGAGGTCAAGGCTTCAACCCTCAGAAATTTCGGCAGGTGAACATCCCAACACGACTCGTTTGTCGATGTTCACCAGGGATGCGCTCGGTTTGACCCGCAGCCATGGCTGTGTTTTCTATGTGTTAATCGGAGGTGTTCCACGATATTGCAAGAATTGGCCAAAAGGGTATGAAAAAATGTGTGTTATGGCAGTGGGCGCATATTTGTTTTATGTCAATGACTATATGATAGTATGGTCTGAATGGTTATTTATTTATTGCAATATTGGTCTCAAGCGTTGTTCAACCATGTCATATTTTCTTATTGGGCCAATGACAATGTAAATAGTATTTTTTGTCCAATGAATATTTTGTTGTTGATGATATGTCATTATTGAGTACCAAATCATACGGTTGACGCTAATCAATGCTGCTTTATCCAATTGCTATCTCATGTTGTCCCATGTTGGCTATTACAATGGATGTTACTATGGCTATCTCATGTTGTCCCATGCTGGCTGTTAAAGTATTCAATTTGGATTGAAAGCTTGATGCTTTGTATTGAATATGGCCATGGCAATATAACTAAATAACTTTGGTTGTCGACCAATTTGTCTATTGACATGGTTGAATAAAAAACATGCTTGATACCATGAACACACCTGGGTAAACAACCTGGAGATTACACCTGGCATTACTAAACTATAGGTTTACTACTAATATGACTAACTCACCTGGTCTACAAGGGTGCATGACTAGGCTTATTGGACCTTGCTGGTTCTACTATGACTATATACGTAGCGTTGACCCATCCACAGCGAGTCGCCCCGCCGGGTCTCCGCACGGCATCACCGCGACAGGTCTTTGTTGTTTGTCCTCGGGCGAGCGCGTGCTGCTGCTGTGTCCAGGGATGCAGAAGGCCCAGCGGCGGCGTGCGCAGAACGTGCCGATCGATGATCGATGGGTGAGATTTATCCATGACTGATATGGCTATGGATCAATAATAACCAACCTATAATGGAAGTTAATAACCAACAAACTATAGGGAAACTAATGGTGGAACGAGGGGTACGGGGTTTTGACCCACAGCCATAAGGGTGGTTGGTTGTTATTCGCCATGGTTGATGGATAAAGGAATGGTTGATGATCCATGATGATGAATGTTATTGACTAGGGTTGGTGGTTGTTATTCACCATGGTCAACCCACGAAAAATGGTTGATCATGGTTCATGATGGTTGATGTATGGTGGATATCGTGAACTTAATACAATGAAATGGTTGATGATAGGTAGTGGCCACTACTTTAGTGATGGATATTGTCAAATGATGAGTTCATGATGGTTGATGGTTAAGGACGGGTCGATGATGTTGCGCAAGTGTCTTAAAGGGTTGTAACCAACCAATAACCAATGACAACATATGGGTACAGCGGTGGTGGGAGAACTTGAAACAACCAATAACCAAGAGGAGATGTTGTATGATATACTACCCAAGTCATGATGGGGACACAATGGTTGGGTTGATTCATGGTTACGACATTCTAAAAGCATCTAAAAGCTATGTCACTGGTATAGCTTTCAGCCGTGAAAGGTAATTTCACAACTACTGCAATATTTGAGTTGACTGACTCCCGTAATTGAAAATGAACCATCCAACAGCCGAGATGACTCATGATTAATCACTGCATCAACAGGTAGCCCATGATAATCCATTATCATCCATGCTGTATCATCCAATTATCATCCATTATCATCCACTAACATCAACAAATAGCCCAGTATCCAATCAGAAAGAGGGCCAGACCATTGGCACTTTGGAACAGCTACGTCACAGCCAGTTCAGCAGCGAGATGGTTTCCCACGACGCCTGGGGTTAAGGTGAAGGAGATTCTACCTGACCGTCACTGGTTGAAGGGGGCAAAAAACTCGTTGGTGGTTTGATTGACATTTCCTATTTTCCCAAGTGTATATAAATGTTAACAAGTAGTAGGTTGACTAGTATATTTTTCACAGGGGCGGTTCAACAACCAGAAATTTGTTCAGAAGAAGCTGAAGAGCAACGAGGAGACGAACAAGAGCAGCAAGGACGCCGTGATTTACAAGTCGAAGTTGGCTTATGACAACATTGCTGTTGAGCACAGCGATATGACCAGGAGCGTCAAGTATTTGCTTGCGCAGACCAGCGTTTTCACGGAGAAGTCCTGCAGGAAAGAACTGGATGAGAGACACAAGCTTGATTGAAGAATGGCTTGTGATGGTTCAATTTTCATTGAACTTGGTCCAGACGAAAGGCATAAGAGGGCCCATCCCAGCTTCACTAGTATGTGCCTGTGGAAATTTAAGTTGCGAAGACTGGCACAAGCCCGCACCCTCCACCATCACCATCTGTAAGGGAACCACTTTGTAAGGATTGAGGGCAGGTAACCTGCCCCAAGATGACAGTATGTACTTGTACTTTTGAACATCCAAGCACAGCTTGTCCTGGCAGTTCTTTTCCCACAATGAAACTGATATGTTGAGGAGTTATCAAGGGTGGAAAGTAGAACAGCCAGGACTATTGATCATTTTGCATCACAAGCGCTTATGAGTGAACCAACCCAAATGGCTTACCATGAATCCTGGTCATTTGCTATCAAATATGGCTGTGGGTCTCCAATAAATGATGGTTAGCCAATGATAGTTTCTGATGGCTAAGGATGGTTTGTATTGATTAATCATCACTGTCAACCAATGGATTTGGAAACGAGTTTGTTCTTGTTAGCATCAACAAGTTTTGACCATGTTTGAGCATTACCCTATCCTAGGCACATATCAACCAGCATGGACCACCAATATTGTCCATGACTCAACATCAACAATAAATCCTGTCTATCATCAATCATATATAATTAACAACCATCACCCAAGATTGAGCCTTATGAACAAATATTGACTTCATCACTTCAATCAAATATTAACCACTATGACCCGCTAATCATCAAGCATCAAGATCAACCATTATTTTTGTAATCATAAACCATCATAAACCATCAGTATGATCATGATTACTGTAATCATTCTGGTTTATGACGTTCATGATTGTGGTCACCACAATCAATGATTATCGTCATTGACCATCATTAACCACTATGAAACCGTGGTTAATGATGGTCAATAAGCCACTATGACATACTATGACCATTATCAATCAATCATTCTGATCATTATCCACTAGTTACCACTATAATCCACTAGTTATACTATTAAACCACTAGTGGTCAATCATTAACCACTCTCAAACATTCTGATCAGCCAACACCCTTTCCAGCGCTAGGGCAGTGTCCTCGCGACCTTCTATCCCACGGGCTTTGGGGATCCAGCGGTCCGGAACCTGGATTTTGAGTGGTTTTTTTGGGAGTGGGTGACATGAATATGTGATTTTTTTCAGATTTGTTTGCTGTTTGTGGGATTTATTTTGGGAGGATGTTTTATGTTTTGGGGAGGTATTATTGGGAGATATTTAGTGTCTCGGGGATTTAGATGGGGACCCCGAAGTAATCATCCATTCATCATACAAACCGGACTAGGACTGGACATGATTTTGGGGTCCCCTATTTTGAGAGATACCCATACATCCACTTAACATGAAACTTTTGCAAGGGATCTATGAGCCACCAAGTGGAGCTGGAGATATCATGAGTTTCCAGATGCATCAAGATTGAGATTTCGTATCAGGGGTGATGCTCCCATGACTTTGGGGATACTGTATACTGTATATGTGGAAACCACACGATGGTCCCAATGGTTGCAGGGGATGAGGAAACAGATTCGAGCAAAGCCTTGGTTATTTCCACAGATGTAGGGACTGTTTGCTGATTGAAATGGTGCGAGTGTCCATATGGTGTTTCTCAAAATAGGGCACCCCCCAATCATCCAAAACTAACAATTTTTAGCAACAAACAATCCATAACTTTGGGGTCCCATATTCTAAAAAACCAGCATCTGAGCGATGTATCCGGCAGGAACTGGTTCTCCTCAATCACCGTTTCGGTCACCGATGCCGCCCACCCTGCGGCCTCTCCAGGCGTCGGTGGAGAAAGAAAGACACCAGATCATCAGCGCCCACGACCGATTGGCGGATCCTAGGGATGTGCTTGTCAAACTGAAACCGAAGAAACTAATGCCAAGCCCTGGGTACTGCAATATCAGATAGTGTTACAATATTTAGATACACACACGTGCATATATATATATACATATACAATTATACATATATACATATGTCATATGAATATTTTTAAAGATAGATTGATAGATAGATTAGATTGGATTGGATTGGATTGGATTGGATTAGATCAGATCAGATCAGATCAGATTAGAATACTGTAGATAAGATAGATAGATTAGCACCAGCAGTCCGGTTTTCAGCTGTTATTTGTTTCTCCCAAGTATTAACAGGCCGTTCTGGTGGCTCCCCATGGCTTTGATTCGACATGGGCGCTCTGTGTAGGGAAGCGCTTCCCCGCTACTTGGTGGGTGCCCCTGGGATGATGGATGCAACTGGGACCGCATGAGGCCGATGGTAGCGAGAACCATGTTTAGAGCATTATTTGGGAATATTTGTTGTTTACATACCAGGGTAGATTCTGTTTATAAAGCATCATTATCGAAAGGTGTTTGCTCTTTAGGCTAAGTACTAAGTACCATCTCAATGTTTTTTGTTTCGAATGCTCACTTCCCAAACGTTTTCAGCATTGGGGAACAGACAAGTGACTGACTCTTAAAGAGTTTGACGATGTTTTTCTAAGAAGCCCCACTCTGCACTGCAGCTTTCTACTTGGATGATCATTCCACTTAGTCACTGGCGAACATACCCAGGGGGTTGTGACTGCCCTTTTTTGGGTTATGCTTGTACCACATATTTAGAAATCCTGACGACGCCTTTCATCACTTAGCTAGCTCATAGTTGGGATGTAGGCATGGTCATATACCCAGCTATGAGGTAGCTGAAGTAACCCCTGTAACCATGCTTGCATTCACCTCTGACCAGCTATGGGATGATCATCCAAGAAGCGCATGTTATCAACTATTGTCAACCATCAGCGACCGTCACCAATCACCATTAACTCTCATCAACCATTCTTAGCCATCATTGGTTTGTAGCAATTATTATATGGGATGATCATTCAAATACCGCTGCTCTCCTGTTTGCAGGATTCGCCTATTGCAGCTATGGCGCTTGATTCCAACTGTTGCTCTGCTGAAATCCATGGAGCTGTTGAAGCAAAGATGGGGAAGTAGTGGGTTTTTGAGAGCAGTTGTCAGTAACAGTTTCTTGGCAACTATTAGGTTTTAGTAGAAGGGTTCATGGAAACTATTAGGCTATAGTAGGCGCTTAGAAACCAACACAAATAGGGATATACCAATTGTATATAGATAAATATATACGAATTACCATGAATTACCTCTCAACCGGCCTAAAGATGTGATGTTTACGCAGGACACCGGAAAAGCTTATAAAAGCTTACCCTTGCCCTCGTGAATGGGTCGCAGAGGCTGTAGCTAATTTCACACAGATTCACTCTGGCCTTGCCATGCTTTGCGATTTTAGGAAGGGACCATCTCATGACATTTCCTGGGTTGATCGCGGACAAGTACTTCTCGTATAAACCTTTTCATAAGGACCTTAAATCTTCAATCATGGTCCCTGTGTGTGCTTTTTGTAGAAAAAGTCTACTTACTGTTGATGGTTACCGTTGATTGGCCAACCCTGGCTGATCCCTTAGCTGATCAAGCATAAACCAATCATCATCAATTACAGCTTGGCTAATTGTGAACAACCAGGGTCACCAATATGGTTCGCCTATCACGGAAAATGGTATGTTCTTTAACCGTTGATAACTCATATCAGCTAACATTGGTGTATCCTAAGTGGTCTTCCTATCATGGATGGTTGTTGATGATTACATCCAGGATGGTGATCCATCAAGAATAAGGCAGTAGTCATGTGAAACATGAATTGATAGAGCTTCAAATGTATAGGTGGATATTATTTGTGATCAATTGCGTCCCATCAATTGATATAGATCATTGTCAGTGCTGCTTGTGATGGTTATATCCAGGCCAATCCCCCACACAGGTGGACATTATGTCAAGCAATGATCAACGGTCCAACGGCTATGGTTCCTAAAGCCATAAAGTGATCAGTTCATTTCTCCCAGAAGCAAATGATGGGAAAATGGCGCAGCGAACCTTTAGTCTAGTAGCTTGGTGGTTCAAACGGCCGGGTTTCCTGTAGGTTGTCCTTTCATTTCCATGAGTTTCTATTGGTTTCCATGGGTTTCCATGGGTTTCCATGGGTTTCCATGGGTTTCCATGGGTTTCCTGTAGGGTTGCCCATCAACCAACCCAGTTCATCACCTTTCGCGGCAGCCCTGGTGGCCTAGGCTCCATGATTGCTACGGCTTCAGAGAAGGGCACCATCGTGCGGGTCTATGCGCCTTGGTTGTGGCAGGTCGTCACTTGCCCTGTGGGAACCCTGGGATTTTGTTTGGAAATCATCCATTTATAGTGGCTCTAAGGCACTTACCCTAGTGGAAATCATCCATTTATAGAGGATTTTCCATTGCCATGTTAGTGTACCAGAAAGCAAGTAAATTCCGGAATGGCAAAAACAATACAGCATCATGGTGAATCAGATGGTGAACCCATCTATCATGTTGAAAATCATTCAGAAATACTAAACCATCTATATCGAAATACTACACCATCTATATCCATCATGGTTTCTGCCTATTTTTGAGGATCAGCTGGTGAACCTTCAAAGTAGGCTTCCTGAATAGCTGCATTCAGGCTAAACCATCCATCGAGCCAGAGCTACCAGCAAATTCACCAGCAATAAACCACCAGAATTCAGCCAGGTTTATCAGCTGGGTGGTTGAATCATGATTGACCACTTGGCCTTGGGCCTTATCAACCAGCCAGGTTTATCAGCTTATTATTGACCACCTCATCAGCTGCTGGTAAATTGGTGGTGGTGGTTGTTACACTCCGGCCAACTAACCTGGTTGTGTGGAAAACCAACATATATATATATATATATAATGGTTTAAGGATTTGGGCTCCGATCGATGCGTGATCGGCACCCCCGATTCGCGCTCGATTTAGCTGCAACCTTAGGGCGGGCCGCGCTTGCATGGTGTGGCGCCTGCTCGCACTACGTCTGTGCCTGGTCATTCTGCCCATCGCTGTTCCTCACCATCCACGAACCACCCTGGCATCGGGCTTTGCGCGCCAAGCGCAAGCGGCTCAGGACCTTGATACAGGGTGCTTCGAGGAGGGTTCTTGGCCGGAGACTCAAGAAAAGGGTCAGGTCAGCTCTGCACTCATTGCAGGGTCATCACACCTGGAATCCCGGGGAAGTCCCGGTCAGCATCAAGCAACAGCTCAGAATGACGTGGCACTGTGGCCCCTGCAATGTGGGCAACAGCGACAATGCCCAACAGTGCAGAAAGTGTCAGATGCACTGGAGCAAGGTATGGGTCCAGAGCAAAAGAAAGACCTCAAGGTCGAGACCCAAGAGTCGCTCAAAGAAGGAGAAAAAAGAGCGCAGCGTCAAAGCGCCCAAGGAGGACAAGGAATCCATGCCAGAGCAGCTGTCGATTTTCCCACAAAAGGTCCCATGGATTGTATCGACACCTCACTCAAGGATCACCACAGACAAAGATGCAGACACACTGCCTTTGCCTCCACCGCCGACGCTGCCTCTACCACCGTCGACCTCGAGTTCATCGTCGGCTCCGCTGACCAACGAAGAGTCGAAGGTGCTTGCACACCTACAAGGTCTCAAAGCTTATGGGCTTCTCAACGAGTCCCTGGAGAACCAGCTGGAGATCTTAGAGGGCAAGCAACAGGAAAATCTCAATTCGCGTGCGCTGACACACGCACACCTCAACAAGTTCTACAAGGCCAAACATCAAACCACGGTCTTGATGGACAAAATCAAGGATCTCGACTCCGAATGGAAGAAGTTTGTGGAAGAGAGCAAGTCTCGCCTTCAACAACATGCCACGATGTACCACCGGAGACGAGCAGAGCTAGTGCAACAGCACGAAAGCAAGCTCCAGGAATTGGAGAACCTGAGAGCGGAAGTGTCATCGGCCTCTCAATCATTGGTCAACCAGTCGCCTGGGTTGGAAGCAGTGAAGGAGGAGATGGACACGAAGGAAGACCTCGAGGACTTCTCCCAGAGAGCTATGGAACTTGGCCAGAGGGACAACTGCATCGAAGTCTCGGATCAGGAATTGATCGAGGATGCGGCCATGACAGAGTCTGCAGAGCCGACGAAGGAAAAGCAGACCCATGCTCCCAGACCATTCCGTGGAGCAGCATCTCCCACCAAGGTGGCACAGAACCACCTAAAGGAGAAGCCATCCAAGGATCGGGACAAGACCAGGACCAAAGAGGCCAAGGAGACCAAGCAGGAGGACTAGCTCCCCTGCACAGCAAGATGGGTCTCAACGGCCCAGCTGGGGGCATCCTCCAGTCAATCGAGTTCGCTAAGAGATCTCGCTCCAAGAATCGCAAAAGACCTGAAGAGGTGAGATGGATGCATGGGATGCATCCCCGACAGCTTGCCCCGGACTTTTGCCCAACAGCTGTAGAAGTGCGTCGTAGTGAACCCACAGCTCAGTCTGAGGATGCGGCTTTCCCTCAACTGACGTGTTCCAGGGTCTCAAATGTGCACATGCCAGCAGAATCGTCAAAGCCCCTCGCCACAGTGTGCCCATCATGGATTGTCACCTCCAGCAGTGCCACGACACTGCCGCATAGGTCTGCACTCAAGGGCAGCCGTCCTTTCCAACCGCTTCAAGCGACTCGGTTTGCTGAGGAAATAGTGGTACATATGTTTGACGGTAGCAGATCCGCAGTTGCATTTCGCAGCAGCATCCGTTGGCTCCATGATCAATGCAGGTCCATTTGGCATATGGATGGCCAATTACTGACTCGTGCAGGTATCCGCAGACTTGTGATCTTCTGGTCTGCCAACCCGGGCTTCTATGAAAGGGTCCTGGAGCTCGGCACTAGTCTGGGACTCATGCAATGTTGTGGAAGCAGATCTCAAGCACGGCAAGAAGAGCACTCGCACTTCTCGCATCGCCAAGCAATCAAGGCGTGGCCGGAGCTCCAGCACCGACTCCAAGATTTCCGAGACCGTCATCATGTGTTCGTCGAAACTTGGTTTTTACATGAGAACGGCCAGCATGTGTGCATCCGACCTCGCCGCTTGTTCATTCACATCATGGAATCGGAAATAGAATTTCGCAGGTCATGCCTTACACTGTGGAAGGATATGATTGAGCCTGATGTGCCCATCGACTTCGTGCTAGTGAGGCCACAGCCAGCCAGGTTTCGCTCGACTGCAGCTCACTTCATCATAGTGCAGACCCGCAGACAAGACCAATTCGGCTTCCTGATGCAATGTGATTCCCTTCCCACAGCATCTAGGCACCGGGCAGTACTGGCTACCAGAGGATCACCGGTTTTCCATGCCTTTGTCACTGCTCAATTGAGCAATCATTGTGTACCTTCCAACATGGTTTGCTTCCTGGAAGGGGCAGGTTTTGGCCGCATGCATCAACACGATCCCTTGCCTTTCGCCAGTGGTGCTCTACTGGCAGGAGACCGACTTGTCACAGATCACAGTTCAGATGATACCGACTCAGGTTCAGATTCCAGTGGCACAGAAGACTCACTCACAGGGGCCTCCACCTGTGAGCCACAAGATTCTGCCACAGAGAGAGGGCCAGATCCGGTCACAGATGAATCTGAGGATGACCTTCATTCTCTTTTGTCCCGTTCTTTGGTGGTTGGCAACATCTGTGAAGGCACACAGGACTCAGCATTGCAATGGGAAGACGTCCCGTGTGAATATCGGGTTGCAGATGTCTTCTGCGCCAGTGAGCCACCATCATGGATGGACAGTGCACCCCAGGAGCTTGATTTCAACTCATTTATGCAAAGAGAACGTACGGTCCAGATCTCGCAATCCCGAAGACCGAAGCCCCTCTCAAGACACCACCTCAGAGGCAGTGGGAGGAGGAGAAGACTCGGATGTCTCGAGATCTTCAAATGAAGCGCAATCGATATATTCATTGGACACCGTCGCATGGCAACTTGCTCACACAGACATGCCACATGATCCATTGCCTATCTATGCAGGGGTCACTGGACCCACGACCACCCAGGCAGAACAGGGCCTAGGCTTCCCCCCGGGGTCGGTCACAGGTGTCCATGTGGTTCACTCACTGTATGAAGCAGGTACAGACAACATTGCGCTTGTCGAATTTGCCACAGACCATGTCGACCCGACAGATGAAGCACTGCTTCTTTTGGATGTTTTAATTCAACCGCCTCCCACGCTCTCTCCAGGAAGAGCGAATCAGAACATATTTCATTCGGTCATGATCACCAGGAGACACTCCTCCATCACGTTTCTCCTTTCGCATCTCAGGCTGACTTCACTTCTCAGATCCTTTGCAGACCACATTCGCATCATGCATAATGGTGTGGCATGGTCAAATGAGGACAGAGCCTTGAGACTGCTGCGTAATGGTGACCATGTGCAAGTAGTCTTTCTAGGGCCGAGACAAGAAGAGATGCGACTTGCCCTTTTAGACTGGCTGAGAGATGAAGGAGTCTCGCCGCCTGACCACATGCTGACGAATGAGCACCCTGCGGAAAATGTCACCTCGCCAACGATTCCATTCAGCATCCAGGAGCAATCGCAGGAAGCTGGTCCATCGGCATGCCAGATCGTTGAGCAAAGGTCGACAACCCTGGTTCTTAATTCCTGGTACATCGACCATGAATTCTTTCCAATCTGCCGTGAAAGCAGAATCATATTTTTCCCAGCAGACCCCTCACAGTGGAAAAGAGCCATCAGTGATGGGTGGCCAGAGCAATTTCGACCAGACATTCCACATTCTGTGGTTTTCGTGATGCCTCCCCCGCCACCAGCAGGTCAATTGGAATCAGATGCCTTGCCACACGTGATCATCGAACAAGGTCACCGTGTTGGCCTGGTTGCAGCCGTTGTCTCCACTGTTTGGCACACAGTCACGCCGGTAGTGACTGTCCACGAAGCTCGTTCCACATCGGACACCATGCACGGTCAAGACTTTGTGCGACTGGCGCAATTGGACCATATTTGTGGCCCTGAGCTGGAATGTGAGGTTTGGCATGACGGCACAGCCATCCCCATGTCTGTCAGGGGACGCAGGCCAACAGGTCAAGCGGTCTCCATTGTTCTTCGACCCGTACAACCGCCTGTTGAGGATGACACTGACGCACTTCATCTCATGCAGCGCCCTCCCTTTCAGGAGCCCGGCACCGGTGAACCAGTGTCCATGCCCACTACCTCACCCAGAGCGAGCACAGGTGAACCCGATCTGCCCGCTCTCCCGCCAGGAGAAGTTGTAGCACTCGATATCTTGCAGCAGAGGTTTGATGCCTTTGTTAGGTCAGGTGCATCCGACTTCGGAAGGAGCATAGAGGTTTGTACATATTATTTGTCCACAGTTCGCCTGCCGACCTGCCCCATGAGTCGCATTGTGTCGCTTTCGCAGAACAGCATTTCATGGAGGGATCGTATCATTGAAGCATGGGCTGACATAGGTGCTCACGACCTAGACTTTCACCTCTTCGTTGTGCAGCCACATCCACCCAGCAATGTTGGCTTTGGCACGCCAGCCGCATTCGTTCTCGTAGTGCAGCACCTGGATGACACACTCAAGCCTGTCCTCTCCACTAGAGTTGAAAGGGGAGAGCACCTGCACATCGCCCATTTTCTCACTGAACGCACCACACGCAACCAAGTGTTCCACCGGCTGGGTATTGGGGCACAATGCAGTGGCCCGCAGCTGTCACACCTGTGCACTGTACAGTATGGCCACAACATGATCGTGGACACACCTGTTAGGATTGAAGCTGGTGCTGGACTTATTGTCACCCTTCATGAGCCTGACAGCAGCGTGACCAGACAGGACACTGCAGCCCTTCGCACCACTCTCCGTCAATGGAGCACGCCGTCATTCAGTGGCACCCATAGCCAATCCAGCAACCCTCGTGATGTGCCGGAACACAGTGCTTCCCACCAGGGTCAGTCCACACCACAGCACCATTGCATTTGCTTGGAGGAACTCTGCCACCCGTCCAGCCACACGGTATGCACCCTGTGGCAACACAAAGACAGCAGTTGGTCTGCTCTCCACTTTGATGACTTCAATGAGATGAGAGCACACGCCATTCAGGGCCACCACCGTCTGCGTCGTCACCCCATACACAGGACCTGGATTGACCTCCCGGAGTCATCGGAGCCTCAGATTGTGTGCCTACCAACGCCCTCAGAGGACAATGATGCCAGAGACTGTGTAGTCGCCCACACAGCCACACCAGTGTCTACTGAACATGAGGCCATGGCGCAGCTGCACAGGCAGGGCATCAAAAAAGCAGTCATTGACATGATCACGCAGGTAGCCACAGAGGGCCTCACATGGATCGACTTTACTGTTCACTTGCCCGACCAGCAGCCTCGTTCCATTCCTGCAAGACATGCCACGCCTTGGCCCCGCAAGCAGCCGACCAAAACAGATCGACCACTGTGGGATCTTCACTCACATCGAGCTGGAGTGATCTCCACAGAGCATCGGGTTGAATCCGCAATGCAGCTGTCCCATGTTGAACAGCTCTTGACCCCAGAGACATTCCCACTCTGCCAGAGCTTTGAAGGGCTGGAAGGCCACTTCATCGCACAAGCCAAGGAATGCCCTGTAGCAAACCCAGACCCAGAGACCTGGGCTCATTTCGATCGATTTGTCATATTCACAGATGGCTCAGCGGTCACAGAATCAGGACGTGCAGTTTGGGCATTTGTGGTTTTGGCCGAAACCTACGGCCATCCACCAGAGGTGATAGGATGGAGGGCAGGTCACGTCAACACACAGGAGGACTCGCCCCTTTTTGTGCACTCTGAGTCAGCCACCTCGGCCACAGCAGAGAGAGAAGCCATGATCTGGGCACTTTGGTGGCGACGGACAGTCAATCTTGACAAAGCAACCTTCTTTTGGGCTGATTCAACCTGCGCTTTGGATGTTGCCACAGGACGTGTCACCAGCTCTCCGCATGACAAAGGGGCCTCATACTTACGTGCACTCTTCCAAGCCTTAGATATGAACTGCCCACCGGGGGCGGTAGAGGAAATGCACGTCAAGGGACACGCAGGTACCTTGTGGAATGAAGTAGCTGATTCCATCGCGGCTCAATTTCAGCCACAGCTGTTGAAGGATAGCCCTTTCCACGCGCCCACTTGGTCCTGCATTGTACCACATTTATGGTGCCTCATGCAACAGCATGTAGACCTGCCGGAGATTGCGCAGTTTGGCTTTAATGCGCCACCGCCTTGCCTTCCCCAGATTGAGCATAGCGCACCACGGTCAGAAGAGCATCCGATTGCGCAAGTATCCCTGCAGCCCCGCATTTCCTTTGCCACAGCCAACGTGCAGACTCTCTATCAAGGAGCAGACGGTTGCGCTGGCAAGATTGATTTCCTGCAAGCCCAATTTGCTGCAGACAACATTCATTTCATTGGTGTTCAGGAAACCAGAGGCCACCCAGGCATGTGGGACAACGGCAAGTTTGTGAGACTTGCCGCAGCGGGATCCTCTGGCCAATGGGGGGTGGAACTTTGGATCAACTTGCTGGCACCGTATGCGCACTGCGATGGCACTCCCATGTTCATTCGCAAGCACCATTTGGTGACAGTCAGCCAGAGCCCACGACACATATTGTGTAGGTGTCAAGCACCTGCCCTGGACCTCTACATTCTGGTCGCATATGCTCCGCACTCCCAATATGACGTGGAGGACATTGAGGCGTTCTGGTCAGATGTTGCCAGTGACATCCCAGGGGGCACGTCAATCCCCTTGATCGTGCTAGCTGATGCCAATGCACAAACGGGCCAAGCGGATCATGTCCATGTGCTATCCAATGATGATCGCCCATCGAAAGGCACCCCCTCACTCAGGCACTTCATGGAGATTCACCAGCTCTGGGCGCCTTGCTCAGACCCCGCATTTGGACAGTGGAAACCGACTTGGTATAGTCCTGATGGGGACATCTGCAAGCGTATTGATCACGTACTGTTGCCACTCCAGTGGGCACATGCATGTCGTGAATGTGACACGCTACCCCATATTGAACTGTCCCTGAGTGACAACGATCACATCGCAGCTGCAGCCACAATTTCTTTCAACACCACTGTGCGGAAGCCTGCATCCCCACAGCACTCGAAACCGGTGGACCGGCAAGCTATTGGCAAGTCTGTTGACCTGTCCAATGCTCTTGTCAACCTGCCCATTGCACCGTGGTGTCAAGACGTTGAAACGCAGTCCCGCCATTTCACACAGGTGTGCACCTCGGCACTACAATCCACATGTGGGCAGAAGAAACAGGGCCCAAAGAAGCCATTCGTCTGCCAGGACACGTGGAAACTTCGCTCTCAGCTTCGTGCAGCCAGAGAAGAACTTCGGTCCTTCATGCAGCCGGACCCTTGCTCTCCAGGGACTGCGCAAATGCATGCGAGCGTGGGTCTTGCTCAAATCTGGCCAACATCCCCCTCCATGGGCTACCAGAATCCAGCGAGCCCTTCGTGTTCGAGAACTGCAAAAGCAGCTTAAGTCCAAGCTCCAGTCTAACAAACGCAGATGCCTTCGAGCAGTGCTGGAGTCCTTTGGGCCCGAAGCCCCAGCATCCACGGTTCTCCATGCTCTGAAACCCTTTCGGGGCACCTCCAACGCCAAGTTTTTCGGACCGCCGCCTTTGCCTACAGTTCAAGATGAACATGGACAGGTGTGCCAAACGGTTGTGGATACCAGGGACAGATGGATCCGCTACCTAGCGGCCATGGAGGGAGGAGAGAGAGTGCCTGAGGAGGAGCTCCGCAACCGATGGATCAAGGACTTAGAGCAACATGCCACAGGAGATCTCACCGCCACATTCGCTGATCTCCCTGCACTTGGAGCGTTGGAACACTCCCTGCGCATGGTTGCGCCAGGCAAAGCCACAGGGCCAGATGGTCTCCCTGGGGAATTATGCCATCACCATCCTCGCAGCCTAGCAAGGGCCCTGTACCCCTTGCTACTCAAGCTGCTCCTGCATGGGCAAGAGCCTTTGATGTACAAGGGAGGAAAAGCAGTGACTGCCTGGAAGAGAAAGCTTGCACAGGATCGATGCGAGGCCTACAGGGCCCTGCTCATCAGCAGCCATGCAGGCAAGGCACTGCACAGAACCTTGAGGGACCATCAAAGCGACCTCTATGAGGCCTTTCTGCAAGCCGAGCAGATCGGCGGTCGGCGCAAAATGCCTGTAGGCCTGGGGGTCCACATGGTTAGAGCCTTCCTCAGGAGCAAAAAGAAGGATGGGGCAGTGGGACTGGTTTTCCTCGACCTTTCCGAAGCCTTCTATCGTACCGTCAGGGAAATCGCAGTTGGAGCTTGTGGACACGATGAAGCCATCGCCCACTGGATCAAGAGCCTGGGTCTCCCACCTGAGACCATGAAATCCATCCACGAGCAGCTTTCTCAGCCACATGCCCTGGTTCACTCCCAGTACTCGGCTTTGCAAGCACGTGTGCTCCGCACACTACACACTTGCACATGGTTTCGTTTGCCACACCAAGCAGACCTGGTGCACACAAAGGTGGGATCCCGGCCGGGGGATAGTTATGCCGACATCCTGTTCGGGATCGTTTTCAGCCATATGATCAAAGAGCTTCAGACCTGCCTCCAACAGGCGGGCCTCTCAGCCTCGATCCCTGGACGTGATGGTGCAAGCCTGTGGAGCTCACCATCCGGAAGCCGTGATCCTTTTTTGGGTCCCACATGGATGGACGACCTCGCCATCGGACTGGAAGCAAGACATTCCGATGTGAACTGGTGGCCAGGGTGTCCAAGCTCACAGGATTTCTCCTGGATCACTGCCATCGACGAGGGATGACTCCGAACCTTAGTGCAGGTAAGACAGAAATCTTATTGGTACTGAAGGGCCAGGGTACCAAACACTGGTCCAAACAGCTCTTCAGTGATGCGGGACCTAGATCCCTGCCGGTTGTGACAGATGATGCCATACTACAGGTCAGAGTTGTGGCCAGGTACAAACACCTGGGCACGGTGATTCACCACTCTGGTTACAATTCTGTAGAGATGCGCCAGCGTCTTGCCATGGCGCACCAAGCGCTCAAGGAGCACAAGAAGCTCATCCATTGCAACAGGCATCTGTCGATCACCACCCGTTCTTGCATTTTCGACACGTTAGTCCTCACCAAGCTGACCTACGGCATGGAAAGTTGGCTACTCCCGAAAGCCCAGGACTTGCAACATTTCGAAGCAGCCCTCAACCGGCTCTACCAGCGTCTCCTTCCGTGGAAGCCCGACCATCATTATTCCAAGTGTGACACATATGATGCATTGGACGTTCTGCCAGCTGAAGTGCTGTTAAGAAGAGCCAGACTCAGGTACCTCGCGGTCTTATATGCCAGTGCGTCAGCACACCACTGGGCCATCCTGCTCCAGGACTCTGCATGGTACACACTCATCATGGAGGACTTACGCTGGATGTGGCACCAACTTCGAGGTAGCAGTGCTCTGCCTGACCCAGATGTGGACCATCTTCCTTGGGAGCGCATTCTTCTTCACCAACGCAAGTATTGGAAGAAACTGGTGCGCCGGGCTGTGGCACATCACCTCAAGCAAGAACGCAACCGCCGCCATGTGCAACAATTCCATGGCCGCCTCGTGGAGACCCTGGGTCTGGGATCGTATTCTAGCCAGGAGGACCCCATGAACATCAAGGACTCGGGCCACTACGCTTGCATGATGTGCAAGCAGTGCTTTCGGACCAAAGCTGGCGAAGCAGTTCACCTCAACCGAACCCATCGCCGTCCCGCCAAGGTTCGCTCACTATCTCGGGAACACAGTGTGGAGCATGCCTGCGTGAATACCACACAGTTGGCAAGATTCAACGCCGCCTTCAGCATTCTCGCCATTGTCGCTCCGTGCTCCTTCAACGAGGACAACAACGGGAGCTACTACCTGGCATTGGTTCCGCAGCCGAACGAGACCTGGTTCAGCGACATGATGGACTGCTACCCACTTTGCAGGCGGCTGGACCACGCCTTCCTGTGCAAGACATGCAACCGGACTTCGTGGACTACAACGTGGAGTTTGAGGCGGCGCTCTTTCAGCACCTCACGGATGTGCACGACGAGGGCGGTACACTCTTGGCTGTGGAGCACTTCGTCCAGCAGTATGTGGAGAATCACCCTATGGGCTGGACAGAGTTCACCGCGACCCTTCATCAGCTGCGTGCCCATTACGGTATTGAGGAGGAACGGCACACAGGTATCTCGGTTGATGACCTGCGTCAACTCCCTCTACACCTCGCAGAACCAGATCGGTGGCCCTGGTTGGCTGCTGATCAGCCACCCGCACGCCCCCCCGAGCACACGATCCCGGAATGGCATCGCGTCTTGGAGGTTGAGGAGATGGCTGCCAGCATTCGGACTATGCAGGCGGCTCCGCGACCACTGGGGAGGCACAGAGTGCTTCTACATTTCTTTGCTGGCCGACGACGACCAGGTGATGTCCAGTACTTTGTCGACAGATGGCAACCACCAGAGGGAGTGGTCTTCCACGTGGTCTCTTTAGACGTTGTCCACGACATCGACCTCGGTGATTTGAGCAAGCCTACCACGAGGTTGTATTGGCTGGGGACTCTCCGGTCATGCTGGGCCTTGGGCTTTATAGCTGGCCCCCCTTGTGAAACTTGGAGCCAAGCTCGACAAGTCGCTCTGGAAGGACATGCCAGAGGACCACGGCCGATCCGCTCTGGAAAGGAGCCCTGGGGACTAGCCAGTCTTCGGCTCAGAGAAATTGATCAGGTAGGATTTGGGAATGTCTTGCTGTCTTTCTCCCTCGAGGCTGCTGCAGCGACACTCGTCAGCCAGGGCATTGCTCTGTTGGAGCATCCTGCAGAACCGGAAGATCAAGACGCCCCCACGATTTGGCGCCTACCTGCACTCCGACTTCTGCGGCAGCATCCAGCAGTCAGCTGCTTTCGCTGCTCACAGGGATACTACGGAGCGCCCACGGTGAAACCTACTATGCTGATGACCATCAACCTGCCAGACCTGGAGTTCAGTTTATGGCGGGACAGACTTTCAGAAACTCTCCCCACTGGAGCCTCGATCGGTAGGGACGAGACTGGAGCCTTCAAAACCAGTCCTCTGAAAGAATATCCACCAGGTTTCTGCAAATCAATTGCAGAAACCATTTGTTTTCAGGGCAGCCAGCCAGCTTTTGGATGCGCTGAACAGCCGTCCAGCTTCTGGGCCAAAGTGGCTCCGATGCAGGTGAGCTATGGCAGGCGAATGGGTCCGGACTACGCGGCCTAGGCCCTCCTTTTTCTCTAATTAAGAAACGCCGCGGCGAGATATCGCCTCATCATGCTAGAGGAAAAAAAAAATATAATGGTTTTACCTATAGAATACGGTGATTTTTAGCTTCCAGGTTAGTTTGCCGGTGGTTCACCTGATTTCCGGGCTGGGTCAACCACAACCGGCCGCCGAAACTCGGCAGATCTAAGGAGATCCAAGGCGATGGGAAGCCCAAGGCTGCTGGGGTGCTCAGGGCGGCAAGGCCATGGCAACGGTGCCACCAGTTGCTGCTGCTATGGGTGTCAGTAAGCGAGAAATACCAGGATTATGCCAGGTATACTAGTTGAGCCACTAAATCCTGGTATTTCCCCTAAGAATCCTGGTATTTCCCCTAATTCTAGCTTCACTAGTAATTCTTAGGGGAATACCAGGACTAGTAAGCGAGAAATACTAGTTGAGCCACTATATTCCCCTAAGAATTACTAGTCAAGCTAGGCAGCAACAATTTTGTAGTGTCACTAGCTTGTTACCAAGAATCTTAGAGCCACTATATTCCCCTCAGAATTACTAGTTAAGCTAGGATTACAACAGTTTTGGATGGCTAAACTATTAATTCTTAGGGGCATATAGTGGCTAAAAAGAGGATAGTCGCCAAGAATGGTGAAACAACTATTGTTAAACGTACTGACTATTGTTCGTCACGGAGAATGATGGGTTCTGCGTGCTCCTCATGTTTTACTTGGATGGATGATGATTTATATGTGTCCGTAATGTTTTGATCTGACATAGATTGATAGTGGATTGTGATGAATCATAGTGAGTAAATACAGTTTGTCAACCATGGTCATTGTTGGCAATGCTTGAAACCTTGGGATTTGTTTGTTGCATTAGTAATCTTTAGGTAATGTGTTCGTACTTTTAATTTGAGAATGAGTGATGATGAAATTGCCATTTACGATGAACCGACACACATTATCCGAATTATTGACCATCATGGCCAAGCATGATCCGACAACCATGAAGGGGCAATTATTCATGAATCCCTATTGATTCACCATTGGTTGACCATTCGTTAAGCACCAGTTTTCCCAAAACACTGCCTTTTTTCCAAGACAAAAACTCACATCAAACGGCATAACCTCAACATCAGGTCGCCCCACCTCAACTCACCATATATCCCAAACTCACCCTGCCCAAACTCACCCTACCTCACCTCATCATGCTTCACAAGCATCCCAAGCCCCTCATCCACCTCAACTCACGGCCTCGCTTAGGAGCTGCGTCGTGGCCTCGACCGGGCGGAGGTGGGAGAAACCTCAAGGGGAACCAAGGAGGGAACCAAGGAGGGAACCAAGGAGGGAACCAAGGAGGGAACCTTTTTTCTTTCCACGATGTCTGTGTCGTTGTGACGCCAGCTTGCATTGCCCTCCTCAAAAGCCATTTTGGCGAGTTGGGACGTGCTGGTGCAGAAGTTTGCACAAGTTAATTATGTACACAAATCGTGCCCGTGGAAGAAGTCGCCATGCATGCGATCACCTTTCTGCTGCAGCAAATAGGGATCATAGACACCGGTCAGAGCGTCCAGGGCTGCCTGAAGGTCAGCAGGATCAGGCTCGGACCCTTCGGTCTGGCATGAGGCATCGAAAGTGATGAACTGCTGGGCGAGGATCTGACATAACCTGTCTGGATATTCCTTTGCCTTGGCAGTTCGCCACTGGCCATCTTCCCGTCCACCAAGCACCGAAGTGGGCCTCCACCGCTTGTCATACCCCTGGTAGATGGCAGTCGCCAAGCCGTTGAGGCGACTTGCCAAGATCACAGTGGGTTTTGCAAACTCACGGCCCAATGGCCCCTGAAGGAAATACGTCAACCTCCACTCCGGTGAACACAGCAGCTGCTGGATGAAACCACTCTGCCACACGCACCAAGGCAAAAGGGGCCTCAAACCATCTGGATCGATGTGATCTGCGTCGTCACAACCCCGTGGGTGCTCCAACGTCGTCGCTCCACCATACAGAAAGACCAACAACTGGATCGCCAAGCCACGGAGGAAAAGTATCCCGCCCATAGTGAGCTGGACAACCTCCCGCAAGGTGCGAAATGGGACACCCTAAGGATGAGTGCGTGCTCGAAGGGGTCGAGGAAAACCCGAGTCGGTTTGGATCCACCTGGCGAGACTGAAAGTCTCGCAAGGGGGGCCCGCATGCGCAGCTGCCACCTTGCGCGCCCTCACCAACCGCGGCCAAAGCGTAGAACCCAGTACATCTCCATGAATGGGGTCTATGGCAACGTCTATTGGAATGGGCACCAAATCACTGCCGCCTGTCAACCACGAAGCCATGTCATTCAGCCGGCGGTGGCCGGAATAAAGCAGCAGCACAAAACGCCTTCCATCTGCTAATGGGCGCGGCACCCAATCGGGCTGTGGAGTCAACTGCTTGGCCGTGCGCTTCAACTCCGTCTCCAGTGCAGCTAGGTCATGGATCACATGAGGCACCTGTGCATCCTGTAGAGACCGGGAGGTTTTAGCTCTGCCCCCACGGCCTGGTGGTAGCAGCCCAAGGTACTCCATCTGGACAACTCCTGCTCATTCGGCTCAGCGTCCATATCCAAGGGAGCGTCACGGGCTGGTGGGAGAATGTGGCACAATTCATGCGAGTGGCAATACCTCCAAACGCGATCCACCTGAGCTTCTTTCAGACCCCGTTGATGAAAAGCCTGTCCAGAGCTACGGTCTTGTTCATCCAACTGCGCAGCTACGGAGGGGTCCAGTGGGGCATACATCCGCAAATGGAAAAGCCAGCATGATGTAGAACTAGCCTGCAAGTGGTTCAGTAATCGCGCCCTGGTATGATAATGGCGGCCACAAGCACGACAATTGGCATCAATGGCGAAGCGACGCAGAACGCTGCGTTTCTGATGCTTGTGCGTCTGATGGACAGCTAGGGCCGCTGGGGAACAAAAGGTGGCATGACACACTTGGCAGATGTGCAAAGTCTGGGGCGCCTCAATGGGAACCGCATGAACGTCTTCCCACTGCATATCACGCAACACTTCATGTTGGAACTGAGCATGGGCTCGCACTTCACAAAGCATGCGAATCCGCAAAAGGTGACTCTTGCGTGCCATTTGAATGCCTTTCTTGAGCAAAGGAACCTGAGATGAGAGATACTCCCATGCTGCACGATCACGAAGCTGCTCCACTTCCGGGGGCAACGCTTCAAGACCAATTTGTTCCTGCCACCACTGCACACTGTCAATGACCGCTTGCAACCAGGACGAGGCCGGATCCATCTCATCACACGCATGCAAGAGGTCAATCATATACAAATCTTGGGATTCCAGCATGTGAACAAGCAATGCCAACCGCTTCAGATGAAGCCATTCCATTGGCATAGGGGCCCTCATGTCCCATGCCAATTGGTAAAGATAGCGATGGTCTTCGGATGAGCCGCCATCGAACACATGAAGATGGCGGTAGATTTTGACCAGTGCCCGCTGCCAAACCTGATAATCACTCTGGTTGAGGCCGTGCCAGCAACCTGCATGATGCATCAGCACAGAAAGGCCAAAACTTTGGATCAGAGTGCGCCTTTGCTCTATGGCAATTTGAGCATCTTGGGTATATCTACGCAGAGGACGAAGATGGACCAATGCTTGGGCCTCTCGCACTTTCAGCTCCGGAAGGAGACTTCCCCCTCGTACGATCAAAGAGCCCAGATGCTTATAATGGTTGACCAACGGGACTTGCACTGTGCCGTCATGTTCCGTCAGCACAGGAAGTGTTTGTTTGAAATTGGTTTCTAACCGCTGTCTGGCTTTGGTGGCACCCTGACCATGGTGTTCAATGAGCACTGCCGTCTTGCCTGATCCCAGAGAAAGAAGGAAGCCGTGCTCCATCATGACATCCATGATCACTGACACGGTCTGGGCTACCACACTGGCAATGTTGTCATTGGTTCCAAAAGCTGCAAAGGTGAGATCATCAACCCAAGCCAAATTGGCTGGAAAGCACCGGTCAGCCGTGGCTGGATGCTGCAACAATCCCAACCTATCCAACCGTTCATTGATCTGGGTCATAATGCGACTCATCAACAATGCAAACAAGACATCGGCGGCAGGGTCTCCCGGTCGACTACCTGTGCATGGCCGCATAATGCGCTGTGCATTCGGGACAGCAAACCATGAGAAGGCCATCATAGCAGCGACAATGTCAGTGACCTGCTGAGACTCAGTAGCGGTGTAGACCAAATGAGCCTGGTGAAGATTTCGCAGGAATGCTGGGTAGACAGTAGGCGGTAACTGGAGTATTGCGAACAAGCGTTGAGCTGAATCATGACTGCCATCAAAACCGGCAAGGAATGGCCTAACCACAGTGTAGAAAGCCGATCGAATGTCTATGAATATCAAACCCAACGACTGTCGAGTGGCTTGCGCTGCTCGCTGCCAGGACCGCACTGCCAAATGCAGGGCTGCAGTACACAACCCTTTCCGCCCACCCCATTGCATCGGCGCCGCAACTTGGCACAAAGCAGCCTCAAGGCGTGGCCTCCAAGCACGAGCGAACGCCCTAGCAAGAGATGGCTCCAGCATGATGGCACGATAATTGGTCATCTGATTAGCCGAACCTTTGTGCTTGAACAAAGGCAGGATCCACCCCCCTGCAAGTTCAGGTATCCAGTGTCGTCTCACACTGCATTTAAGCAACAGAGCAAACATGCATTTGGCAGTACATGGAATGTGCAAACGAAAGACTTCCGCCCCAATGGCGTCCAGGCCAGGTGCTTTCCGATCATCCAAACCCCGCAGGGCATCTTCCAATTCATACAATGAGGGCATTTGCAGCAAATCATCAGTTGTGCGCGGACGCGCATCCATCACAACGGAAGAATTCATGGCACTGATGTCATCTGGAAATGCATTCTCAATGTCTCCGAATTGCGTCTGCCAAGCCAGTGCAACATCCTGACGCCCAAGGCGTCGCTTACCATGTTGGTCGGTCAATCCGGGAAGTGCACGATGAGAATGACCTTTGGCACGCTGCACGATGGCTTTGGGTTTGAGGATTTTGAACAACTGGGATCGGGGCAATGTAGCAAGGTCATGTCGCTGTTGATAGAGTTTCTTCTGCATCCAATGTCGCCAGTCCTGTCGTTTCCGACACCTAAAGTGCTGGGTTGTGGAAGCAAACACCTCTTGAGTGCATGCGAACATCATGCGCGCCTGGTGCAGCATCTGAGTTTGCGACACCAGCGCTGATTTGCGCTGGTCCAGGTCTGGCACAAAACCTTCTGTGCATGCAACAGCGGCCCAAGCCCCAAAACACTGCTGTAAGGCAATACGCTGGATGTCACGGTGTTGTGCCTTGAGACTCTGCTCGAGCTCCTTGCGATAAATCACCAGTTCCCAGGTCTCATCAGTAAAGTAATGTTGGTGCTTTTGCCTCCGCGGCACAGGGAAAAGGCGACTGCATTCTTGCTGAATGTGGTCTCGAAGGTAGCACCAATGTGTAAGAGCATCTTCGGTCCAATCACGGACAGTTGTGATTTGGTGCGCAAGCTCACTGTCAGCACGGCCTCGGTCACGCAAGGCCTGTCGATTGTATAATGTCCGACGTCGGAAGCCTGAGTGCTTCTTTGGATGGGCTGCGAGTCGAAGATGCAGAATGACCGGGCGATGATCTACATCCCCATTAAACAGATCAATCTCTTCATCCACGAAAGTCAACACGATCCCAGGGATCATGTCGTCAGACACAGCAATGTAATCAATGCGGGACTGCTGTCCATATGCAGAAGCAAACGTCGCGCTCGGTCCCTGATGCCAATCTGAAAATGTGCTGGGAATGACCATGCCATGATGACGGGCAGTGTAGGTGACTGCAATCCAGACATGGAAGGAGGGAACCATGGGGAACCAGACGAAGCCTAGGAAGAACTTGATTTATAGCTGGAGGTTGGTTAGCTCAGTAGCTCAGTGGGGAGTTTTTTGAGTGAAGAGCGGTGAATGGTTGATGTTTCAGAGTGGTCAGCGAGCTCAATGTTTTCTTTTTGGTGTAGTTAGTTGTGGCTAGAGACAGGTTGAACGGTGGTGGGTAACGTTTCAGCGTGGCTATAGGGGCTGAAAATGGGAGTATATGGAAGTGCGCACTCGTCATAGATGATGGTTAAGAACATGTGCAAACTATGACTGCTAATGGCCAATCATGACCAAGAGTAGGGAACAGTGGTTGATATGGCAAAGGATATCAGCAACACACATCCAAACTTGATGAAAATTGGTGAATCAATGTTACTTCATGTGATTCTGCTTTGATTGAGATTCAACGCAGTGAAGAAATGAGCATGTTTTTTTTATGTTTTTGTTTCACCATCAACCATGATTCATAGCGATTGATGAACATCCATCGAACAGGATGCCATTGATGAGCTGACTTATTGGCCCGAGCTGGGAGTCGAATTTCTTGTCTACCGGTCTCGTAAGTCAAATCCGGACCGTATGTCAAACCATTGCTGCTGACTATTCAGGATCTAAATGATAGCCCTCAGGATCTCAATGATAGCCATTCTGAGCCATTATTGACAATCGTTCATCAAAATTACGCATGAATATTAGCCATGAGCCATTCTTCACCGCCAATCATGATTCAGGCACCATTCTTAGCCATTCACCTGCATTAGCCATCATGGTACCCTACCCTTCCAGTTACCTCTATAGTAGGTAACCAGCTGGTTTCTACCATTGCTTTTTAGGGTTGGTTACCTACTATAAAGGTAACTGGTAGCCATCATGGTAGCCATCATGGGCCCCTTCTTAAGCAGCAACCATCACAACCCCCCAGCTGGGCACCGCCACAGATCCATAGCTTGGCCTTCAGCCAGACAGGCGACACGTACCACGGGGGGGCCCAACCGGAGAATCCACCGGTCACGTTGTGCTGTGCTGAAAAATGGTGGTTTATCATCCAATATTAACGATATTTATAGCAATCAACCAACCATTTTTGGGGCTCCCTATTTTGAGAACCACCAAATGCTTATTGCACGTGTTTTTTTTTGGAGATCTCTTCAGGCTTGTTCAGAGATTTGAATAAGCCTTTCAAATCTGTGCAAAAGAAAACATGAACATGCTTATAATCCTGTCCTTTCACACGTTCTCTATGATGGTCATGTCTTTTTGCAGATATGTGAAAGGCTTGTTTAAGTGTGGTGTCAAGTTTGTAGTTTCGTTTAGATATTATCAGTGAAAAAAAACAGATCGACCAATCAAGAAAGTGCTGCATATACGGATGTGGAACCCTGCGAGGGATAGCTACTGGGGATTTATGGATGAAAAAAGCAACCTGATTTGGCTGCAATGGCACGGATGTTTGGTACCGACGAGAGGTGATGCAAGCCATTGCGAGCAGCAACAAAGAGGATGGATCAACAGGATATTCATCAGCAAACGATAGCCCATGATCAATTCCCTAATCAGATCAATTAATCCAGATCAATGAGTACAATTTAAAACGAGGTCACCCGACCTCACTTGGAATTAACGACCTAGCCTTCAGAAATTAAATTCAACTAAGCATATCATATACAGAGATCCATATACACATACCAACAGAGACATATGACAGCTTTTGTTTGCATAGGAGCACAGAGATAGGGTCACACACAGACTATATATTGAACCTATGTTTGTTTGAAATGTATAGTGTATTCTTGATATTTAGATACTTGTATACATTTTTATCTTTGTAAGCATGCAGTTTTCAGATTTCCGACATGCATATATAATGTAGATATGGAACGCCTTTTGTGCAAATGCTTGTCTATTCATGAGATTGGTAAATAAATAGATCGATCGATAGATAGCTAGAAAAAACGTATTTGCGTCTTCTGTGGGTAGTTGTCGTTTTGCAAATGGCCGCTCCGGGGTTGACAGGGAGGAGGGGGGGAATTGAACCCCCACGGGCTGACCGACGGGGAGGTTGAGAGGCGTGCCGAGAGAACAAATTGGCAGGGAAAAGGGGGGCAGGAAGGCATGGCAAGAACAGGGATATCGGCAACTGTCTTGGCAAAACAGGCGCGGCATGCATTGAGAGGAAGGCGGCGGCAAAAATCTTCCTACGGCGGTGCCGTAGGAAAAACCGTTTTTGGCGCAGTGGGGGCGTTTGGTTGGTTAAAACTTGCGTTTCCGGGCTCCGTAAGGACTTTTGCGCCAACAAAACCGGGTTGCAGGCAAGTTTGGCAGTAGGAGTTTGGCCGGGGAAGCTTCCAATAGCACTGAAGGCAGTGCTGGAATTTGGGTCTCTTGACTGCGTTGGGGTGGGGCAGCAGTTGGTGGCAAAAATCTTCCTACTGCATCGCTTTAGGAAAAACCGTTTTTGGTGCGGTTGGGGGTTTTGGTTGGTTAAAACTTGCGCTGGGGCGGCAGTTGGCGGCAAAAACTTTCCTACAGCATCGCGTTAGGAAAAACCGTTTTCGACGCGGTTGGGGTTTCTGGAGGGGTGAAACTTGGGTTCCGGGGTTCCGTAAGAAATTTTTCGCTGGCAAAACCTTGCCTTCGACAAGTTTGGCAGTTGCAGGTGGGATGTGCAGGGTGTAGGTGTAGGGGGGGTTAAAACTGAGTAATTTGCTACAGCTATGGGCCAAAAAAACCCGCATTATCTGAACGTTTCGTGAATGATGCCTACGCCAGCTTCACACCAGCAACCCTATCGACCCCCAAATAATTTCGTAATTTCCAACGACCTCATTAATTTCAGTTTTTGAATTACCAAATTAAAAGACGACCCGCGAAATAATTTAATTTGCACAGAATGATGGTTGACACGATGATCCGACGCCAAAAGATGACATCAGATGACCAACGCCACAGATGGTGGTTTCTCGGAATGTCATGTCAGTGTGGTTGACGTCGGTGCTGCATTTTTCTGCTTGGATGGTTTTGAGACCTCCAAGCCGGTGTAGGTTGAATGAAGTTGTTTTAATGATCCATTGTAGCAACGGAATTGTTTCTGATGTTCTATTTTGACTAATAAATCTATGAATACGACACATTGTGCTTATACTGATGCTTATTCTTACTGGCGGATTATTGCCACAATGGACAAATCAAGTATCAAACATTTCATTACTACTATCAACAAATGATAGGTTTCCAAACATTGAGTACGGATGGTTACCCATGTTGCTTATTGCTATGAACCATCTTGAACCGAACCATCCAGCCAATGAGTATCCATTGCACATCATTATTTTACAAGCTGACAAGTTGTTGGTTTGTAGTTTTGGTTCGCTTCGTTGGTCAAAAATGCAAACTGGCGGATCCAAGAAATGATTCTCAACAACCCTCTGACTGATATCACACAAATGTTGTTGGTTTTCACCAGCTTTAATCCTGCTGCTTAGCAAGCTGGCGGATCCCGTCGCGAACTAAAAGTAATGAAAAGGTACAACTATATGATTGCTCCACTAGCAGGTTAAACCAAAAACTGACCTAATTTTGTTGATATTAAGGAAAGTGAAAAACCACGCTTCGATCTTTCATTTGACTTGTTTGATATTTTTCAATCTTCCAATTTGAAGTTTGAAAGATCTTGAAAGCACCAGTGAATGTCTCAGCAGGACTAATGGTAATCACCATTATGACTAACTAATAATTTATTACAAGATGACTATTGCCAATAGTTGATCGTCATTATAATATCACTAGCAGATGAATCATAACAGAAGTCCATAAAGGAATGACTATCAATCAACCAGTCACTATGAAATCATTATATCTCATAGTTGATAATGGTTTATTAAATAGTTAACAGTTAATCATTACTAGTTAATACTTAATCATGACTAAGAGTTAATCGTCATTACTTAAAAGTCATGGTTGACTATTAGCCATAATATCAAGTTTCTCCTAGTGCTTTTAACGTCCTAGTCAACTATGCCAATGTCAATGTCCATTCTAGGAGGAATATGTTGATATTATTGTGACAATGTCACAATTTATGTCAATGTCCTACTAGTTTATTAAATAGTTTAAAATCATAGTTGATATTAATTTTGACTAGTTTAAATATCAAGTCAATGTCTCCTAGTGCTTCCTGCTTCCTGCGTTTCTTCCGCTGGCGGAGGCGAGTACCTGGTGGCGTCCTCTGACAAGGGCACCGTGCACGTCTTCGCTGTGAATGGTAGCGCCTTGGTCGTGGCTCCACAGCTGCGTAGTGGCAGGGGTTCGTGCCCTGGGGTCCCTAGGCTGGTTGCGCCAGTGGTAAACGAGCTATTTCTATGGTGGATGTTCGACGCAACCAGGTTGCCAGAGTGTACGTCAGATGATTCTTGGATCCGCTTAAGCCTAGTTGATGGACTCCCCAAATCATCCATGATTAGCCATTTACAAGGAATAAACCTACCATCTTTTTGGGTTCCCTATTCTGAGAAACCACCAATTGGTGATTTGTTTTTTTTTCTGTAGAATTTGGGGATGCTTGGTTGATCAAGTATTGGCTTTTGGGGATGGCGAACCTAACCACCAGCCAGCGGCTGCTTGGATTGCCGTTGCGGATCCCTCCCACATGTATCATCATGAACAGTTGTGGATGTGGTTGATCATGGACTGGTAACAAGCATCATGAAAAGTTTATCTCAATCATCATGAGCAATGATTGCTGTGAAACACCAGTGTTTTCTCAAGGCTGGTTCGTTGTTTCTTGTGGCGGAGCCGAATCTTCGTGGTGATGGTTTAGTCCATCCTTCAACACCAATAGAAGAACTAACCCTCGAGAAATTTTGGCGAGCTTGGCACGTGGCATCACGTCGCAATCTAGATTCACACAATTTCACTGTTTTGATTGCTATATCATTTGCCTAAATGGAATTGTTCATCGCCATGTGGGAAATGTTCCCTGGAGCGTCATCTTTGAAATGTGGAGGGTTCACAGTAAACAGATAACCCAGATCATCACATTCGGTATTCAAACATAGCTGGCTGGAAAATTGGCACTGGAAAATTGTCATTGCCAGTAGCTAAACCATTTGGAAGGGGTGGATTATCCAGCCAGCTGTGTTGGCTTACCAGGTGCGTATGACTTATTTGATCAGTATCACCATGGCCGACCATCAACACGGGTTCATCTCATGAAGAAAGCACTGGCTGGCTTCCCAGTTTTTTTCCCAGGGAGATAGCCATCCCAGCCGGATTGAGTAATGCAATCACATCTCAACTGATTCGTTGCGCTTTTGTTCCTCTCAGTTTTAGGCTCAAAACGGGCTTGGGGCCTTATTTTGGATGTCTTATTTTGGATGTCCAAAAAATGATGATAACTAAAGAACAACATGGCGTTTTTTCCTCCCAAGCATGGCGCTTCAGCCGCCAAAATCGGCGGCTAAGCCACTCTGGCGCCTCCCGAGGTGGTGGCATGGAAGATGCCTCGAATTCCAAGTCGAGTTTGCAAAGATTGCGTCACGGCGGCAGGGCAGGTGGTGCCATGGTGGCAGCGACCAAACGTAATTAGTCACTGCCAGAGATGAGTAGAGACTGGGGAAGCAGTTGAAGAAAAGGTGTTCCGTGAATCCGAGATCATGAGTCTTGTTGTTGTTGTTGTTGTTGTTGTTGTTGTTGTTGTTGTTGTTGTTGTTGTTGTTGTTGTTGGAGATACACAAATCACAACTTCGAGTTGGATATCCATTCATGGTGTAACTTGTCTTACTTCGAAGTTCAGACCTGGATATCTACTGGTTGGGGCCGCTTCAGCATATCCAGGTGAGCACGCGCAGTATCATGCATGGTTGTTGGTGGCCCTGGCAGCCACGAGTCTAACTGCGGAGATGTACTACCCATGGCAAACAACGGGGTTCCTTCCCATGATGACGCCATGTGACCAACGCTAAGCCAATCTGGTTGCGTGGAAAATCCACCATTTCCATTTTGTTTACCTATAATTAAGAAAATAGATTCTCCAGACAGCCTCCAAATCATCTATATAAAAAGTAAAATACAAAAACAAATAAACAAAACAATCAAAAGAACACAAGAAAAACAGATTAAAATCACGAATGAAAAAACAACTCAAAAAATAAACAACAAATGATTCAAAAATAATCAGAAAAATCATCAACAAACAAATCAGATCACAAAACACAAAGAACCAAATGGGGGCGTTCCCCAAAAAATGTGAAATTGCAAAAACCCTGGAAAAAAAAAAAAACAATAAATAATCAAATAAAAGTCAAAATAAGAATCAAACAAAAATCAAAAATAGAATCAAATAAAAATCAAAATAGCAATCAAACTAAAATCAAGAAACAATCAAATAGGACACGTTTATAAACTTATTTGATTTCTGTTCTGAGTCGATTATTGAGTTCTTTTTTTCGTTGAGTTTTCTTTCTGAGTTCAGATTTGAGTCTAGATTGGTTTTTTGAATTTCTGAACTTCAAGGTGCTCTCTCTGAGAGTTAATTTTCTCAAACCTATAAACATGATGATTTATGGCGCAAGCAGGTTAGCTTCCTGGTAGCAGAGGGTATCAAGAGAAAATAATCCAGCTGCATGTGAATTTTTGGTTTGTTTTTTTTTAAATCATGTATTGTGACACCAGAGATTGCGACCAGAATATTGGTTGTGATTAAATGTGCTTAAATTGTCAATGCTTGCCCATCGATGTTGCAATACTACCATTGTTTGCCCACAATCACTCACCATGTGCCCGTGTTGGATATGCCTTCATGCCTTTGATTATGTGTCGTCCTTGTATTTTCAATCAAAACCACACTGCCACGGATTGTTTTCTTGTTCGCAGCCGGCAAAGTATATTCCCATGGCAAATGCTGATCGCTTCTTATGTTGGAATATGATGTATGATTTTATAGGATACGTACAACCAGGATTATGTATATGTTCCTTTTGTGTTGGAACATGATGTTTTTTTTTTAATACGCACAAAAGCCATCATATCCTGTGTACATCCAATATTGTGCAGTATGATGGTGCGCATAAAAAACCATCACATCATGTTGGTTATACCATGTTTTGCCGTCATATCCCACGGTTATACCATGTCAATCTCCAGCCGAGTCTTGTCGAGTGCACACCCAAACTCAGGTCTCGAGTACTTCCTGTGCGGCTGGCTGCATTGCTGGCCTTGCTAGCGAGCCATGGTGACAGTTCACAATGCTTAGCTACTGCAGCTACTGACTGGGAATGGTCATAACTAACCAAGGTTGTCAATGGTTGCCATGGGTAGGGGCGACGAGTGACTGATGATGGCTGGGGCATGTTCCCTTGGAGAGTTTTTGACAGCCACTATTGTTGATGATGGACAATCTCAATAGGGAACAGCAACTGATAATTGCAATGGTCAGTGGCAGATCATCGTTCATCAATGTTTGAGCAACTTTTCGATCATCACCACGATAAATGTTCTAGTATAGTTGCAACTGTTTGGCGGTTTTTGGGGTTGGTTGAAGCACGAAGCAGTTTACCTGGGCTGCACTACCTACAGACATCCAACCACGGTGGAAAAGCGGTTTCAGGGTTGTTTTGCAGGTTTGGAGGCTGAGCACCGTGCACGAACCCTAGTTCTACAAGTCTGGTTAGTTCTCCTGTCTTGCCTCACGCTGTCATGGGCTGTCCATAAATGGTCCCCCAAAAGCATCCACAACTTGTGTTGGGGACAACCAGCACCTTTGCAGGGGGGTACGCCATCAGTTATGAATGTCACGCACCCACCATGTCGGGTGTTTCTCAAAATAGGGATGCCCCCAAATCATCCATCACTAGTCGTTTATAGTAATAAACCAGCCTTTTTGGGTAACCCTATGGCTTGAGAAACCCACCATGTGTTGAAAATCCGCTACACATAAAACCCACACGTGCATAGCAGCACTCATCGAAGGAGAAGCCAAAAGAAGCTGAAGAAGTCGCTGAAGTAACGAAAAGCCGTAGCCAACTAGTGGGCTGCTCATATTCAGTAAGCGTCATTAAGCATCACCGTTATTCTTGTTGCTTATATCCCCTATTATTAACCATCAATTCACTGTGAAATCCCGAGAAAATCCATGGTTTCCTCACCCAAGCACGACTTTCTGCCGCAATGGACCGAAAGATCAAGAGATTAGCACCATAGAGACTCACAACAGGCAAAATCAAGGAGACATTTCAATGAAACAAGAAACTGTTAGATAGATGCTAGATCTTGGTAAACCATGTGATGGTTTTTTGCCTGTTGATCATAGCATTTCAAGATGTTTTTCCAAACGACTGCTGAGATTCCCCAGTGCCAGGTGTATTTCTCATCCGAGTGGAGCTTCGCGCAGTGGGGGGTCCCAGTTGCCGGCGCTCGTCGGTGAGCAGAGACCATGGAAAACTCGGCCGGCGAGGGTCCTTGGTGGCGCTGTTCGTGCCACCAGGACTGCACCAAAACCTGAAGTGCCTTTGAAACATTGAGCCATGGTGAAAGGGTCGAGTGTGTTTGTCCAGTCAGTCGAGTTCTGCAGAGAATTCACAAGCTGTTTTCTGATACGGTAAGAACCGTTTTCGTGATGTTTTGGCTTGCAGCTCAGATTTTTTGCGAGTGTATGACAACCGTGTTTAAAGATGAGCTTACCCGTGTGGCAACCACTACAGTATTAATTAAGTATAGACTTAACCACCACGCGCTGCACTTTCTTCTTGACCATTATCATAAGCCAACTTGAGTGACAACCATCAATCATTGAGGCTAATCCACTGTTAACCGTGAAGGCTAATCACTGTTGCCAGAAGAAAAATGACCATTGAGAAGCGGGAATTCATCACTGTTGCTTGTGCATGCCCTGCTGTCAGATGGGGCAAGATGTTCCATCCGTGCTGTTGCTATCACTTGCGGTGATAATGGTTGTGCTGCCGCTGATGCTGCTGGTGTTGTTGTTCTGGTTGAATTTGTTGTCGTTACTGTGGTTTTGGTTGTTATTGCTCCATTTGCTTATCTTTGTTTGGTTGCTGCTATTGCTGTTGTTCTTTGTTTTCCCTTTTTCTGCTTGTCCTGTTGTTTCTCATTGTTATTTGTGAGTTCGTTAGTTTGTCACTTGCCAACTGACCAACTACCAACCAATTGTTTGTTGTGGATGTTCAATTGATTATACTAGTTAGTCACTCACCAGCCAACCAACTCATGATCAACCAACCCAAACCCAATCAATCAACCAATCAAAACCATTATATAGTCACCACTAACCACCTACCAACCAACCAACCAACCAACCAACCAACCAACCAACCAACCAACCAACCAACCAACACAACTTCCCGCTGTTTGACCGCTGGATCTGCCACTCGCCAGGTTTCGCGTCCACGACTATCGGAACATCGCCGCCTTCAGCACGCAGCATCCGCACACGGCAGCGCCCTTGGCGCGGCTGCGAGTGGCAACTCTACAGATATGATAGGAGTGGGAACTGTAGTTACTATATGGGTATGGCTCAAGCAGTTAACCAATCCACAAATGACGGATAATCACCAACAAAGCTATAGGGAAAACAATGGTTAATGATGGTGGAACCAGGGGTACCGGGTTTTGACCCACTGCCATATCATGGCAACCATAGTATAGTGTTTTATGATGTTTTATGGTAGTGGTTATGACTGCAGTATGTGTAATAGTTGTATATTATGATATAGTTACCCAGACTATACAGGTATCACAGATAGTATAGTTATCATGGTAACTACAGTATGGTATGCTATATCACAGACAGTATGGTATACTATAATGGTAACTGTGGGTGTAGTTGCTGTGAGTGGTATGAACTAATTGCCCTTGTTGACATGTATAGAGGTTTCTCAAAATAGGGAACCCAAAAATGGTAACATTACTATAAACGGTTGCTACTGGATGATTTGGAAGGTCCCCTACTTTGAAAAACCACCATACATAGTGGTGTACTGCATAGTAGTATCCCTATAGTGGTAGTTGTTAATTACCATGGTCTCCCAAATACTCTTCAGTGGTAGTGGTATCATGGAGGTGAGTTGGCATGCTTGGTGGACAGTCCATATGCAGATTTTTAATCACCACAGACATACAACCAAACAGTATGCACAAACAATGTGCCAGCAATCCCCAACCATGAGAATCAACATAGTATTAGTAAAAAACTCAAAAGCCAAGGGTCCCAGGCAACTGTTGATCGATACATTGGATTGTTCAGGAGTACCAAACAAGCCCGACAAAACAAAGGTACAGAATGATGCCTTTAGTCAAGCAACTCCGACGTTTTGTGACTAATTAGCAGTTATAGTAGATATAAGTGTAGCTGAATAACCAATGTCACAACCATCGTGTATAGCTTTAGTATCCTTTTGTCATAGTCTTAACATGTCTTCACTTTCTTAACCATAGTTGTGGTAGTGGTAGTCCTGGGGTATGGTGGCTTTAAGCATTGTCGGTTGTTGGATATAGTTGGCAGGTACCATTGAGCTTCCAATATTTAGTTCCGGGGCACTCAGGTCATCATCGTGTGTGCCAACGGCTCCTACTACAAGGACGCAACGCAGCACCGGGACGGTACTGAGGTGTTCAGGAACCCTGCAATTCATCGTACAGTTCATGTGGTTCCATTGAATGTTGATCCATGTTCTTCAAACGGGAATGCGGATACAAGAAGTGGATAGGCGTCCGGATATCTGAATGTATGGTTGCAATATAGATAAATAAACCTAATAAACTAGCCCTGTCTCTTAGCAATACGGATCCCCCATTATATGGTCGCAGAAATGTGGTAATTTAACAGACTTTTACCAGGTCAATGGCTGACAATTGACCTCCAACGCCGGCTCAAAATGATCTCCTGACACGCCGCAGCAACCCAACCTTCAGCAGTGGATTTGTCGATCAGTTGATGTTGCTGGTATGTAATCCATGGATCTTCAGAGGATGCAATCCATGAGACCATCCTCTGAAGCTAAATCTAATGAAGCAACCAAAAGTCAAGAAACCATGAAGCAAGTCTAAGCCCAAGCATCAACGATTCCTTGGTTCTTGGGAGCTGTTTGGGTTGGAACCCCTTGGAGCATAGCACAGCTCCCTCCAGGCGCGCTTTGACCCGCACAATTCCGGAGAAATGACTCGAGAGGTGCGGGATGCGGTGAACAGCTCACGGCTCAACAGGACTTGGAGGATCGCATGTCCACCCAGGACTGCCTAAAACATGAATTCTGGCAGCATGTTTCTAGGGATGCCCCCGAAGATATGTAGGAAACCCTTGTTTTTTAATCATCAATGATGCGGATTTCCAACTATTTCTGGGAGAGGGTGAAGGAAAATCCATCACTATGGGGTGTGATCATTTTCAACCAATGGGTTGATCATGTTGATTATCGTCACTGTCCTTTGTTCATCAACCATTACCAACTGTTCCGAACCGCGAAAATTTGACAGTTGTCAACCACTATCAACCATCATCGACCATGCCTAAACGCCATTGAACCACCACGGAACCACCACGGAACCACCGCTGAACCACCACTGAACCACCACTGAACCACCATCGAACCATCATTGAACCACACTACTGGGGCACATCTCAATGGCATCACCTAGGAGTACTACCAGTTCGACGATGCCAGCACGGCAGCCGCCACGGATGGGCGGTCAGCAGCTCCTGCGCTTACGTCGCCGGGGGTTGCTTGGCGCCAAGCGGCGGGGGGGCCTGG
>VSDK01002727.1:60021-78386 GCA_009767595.1 Symbiodinium kawagutii | reverse complement strand
AGCCGCCGCGGAGGGGCGGCCAGCAGCTCCTGCGCTTACGTCGCCGGGGGTTGCTTGGCGCCAAGCGGCGGGCTGCCATGGTGAGGTTTCCATGAATCTGGGGGTGGTTAATGGTTTTTCATAGCCAACGGTTGACTAATTATTGGTGATCAGTACTTGGACGATCATTTCAGTTGGTAAGTGGTTAGTAACTAAGTAGCTATGGTTAGTTTGTCAATGTCTGCCACGCCTTCGGGTTTTCTGCAATCAGAACTTCCATTGGATCATTTGGTGCCAAAAGAAGGACACTTCATCCTTGAAAAGATAGAACAACAAAACATAATATGAAGTTAGAGGAGGATACAAGCAAATCATTTGTCTTTTTTTGGGGGGGGATTGTGCAGCATTCCATGCCGCCCAGAATTATCACTGGTCTTCATTATGCAATAGGTATATTATATTAGCAACCAATCCTAGTATACATATATCATATGGATTGTACATCTACCCGTCCTACAATGATTGTGATTTCTTTGGACAATGAATTTACTGCTGGATCATGTTTCAACAGATCAAAATGACAGATCTACTCTGTGGTTTTCTTGAATGATTAGATTTTCCAGGAAACAGTCCTGCCGTTTTCTTGAAGGGATTGAAAAATAATCCACCAGAACTGCATCTGGATCATCCACCAGCTTCACTCGCCTCCGTGCGCCGGCGCGACCAACCTAGGCTCTACCGCCGCCCTCCGTTTCGGCTTCCGGAGGCAAAGATAGGGGGTGAACGAAGCCGCCAGGGTGAAAGAGAAAGGTTTCTATGGTGGTTGTAACCACTACTGGTTGGTGGTATGATTGACATTTTATGATTTTCCATAGTAAATGATTAACAAATGGTTGGTTGACTAATGAATTTCATAGGGGTGGTTGAACCACCAACGGAACTAATAATGATTGATAATAAGGGAGAATCAGCAACAATAGTGCTTGAACTGCTACAAAATGCTGGTTTCTCAAAATGGTCAAAAAGAGGGATTCAAGGGGGATAATCAACAACAAAAGTGGTTGAATTGCTACTAGTTTGGTAGTTTTTCAAGTCATGGGGGTACCCAAAGTTATGATTGGTCTATGATTTAAAACAACTCTTTTATTAATGGATGATAACGGGGGTCCCCTATTTTGAGAAGCACCTAAATTGTTAAACAGGGTGTGGTAACAGGAATATAACAGCGAACGGGGATATGATAAAAGCATGGTTTGACCGACATTGTTTTAGGTGTGTGAACTAATTCCTATCTTCATCATGTTCATTCTTACAGCCATTACGTAAATTATTTGCAAATGATATACATAATGGCCGCATAGATACATATATGACAATCAGACGGTTACAAATCATATACTGACTATATATATATATATATATATTTATAATGTACATCATATCTCTTGATGTAAAGAATGACATGAATTATTTTATTGTATAAAGATAGATCCAATATCCATGTAATATGACATCTCTAATACATACATATATATATATATATTTGTTTATATGACATATTCATATATCCTACATTGCCCAATGATTTTGAGGAGTTGTCTCAGTGGGAATGAAGTGCTCGTGCCCAGCCTTTGATGGGTCGATTGAATGGATGATCGAGGGCCAAGTTCGCCAACAAACCAACCAATGGGGTAATTAATGTACTTGCTTACCAACCATTAATGGTAAGACATGTTTGACATGTTTATTAGTTAATTAGTCAATATTAGACAATTCATGAATGGTCAGAGATAGTCGCTTCGACTGTTTGGACGATGTTGCATGTTTCCATGTTTGCTGTTGATTGCAAAGTTTCGGCTCTTGATGGCCGCACCTGTGTGCAATAAGTGCGGCACTGCTCCTCCGCATTCGGGGGACTCGTGGTGTCTGGCCTGCTCTTGTGTGGAGCAGCTGGTGGTGGAACTCAAGGGGGCTTGGGGAGCGACAGGGTCACGGACCATTGCATCCGACCTAGTGTCGAGTTGCTTGCGTCAGGTTCGCGCTCTCCGGCGACTGGGATTGGGAGCTGGAAGTGGGGCTGCAAAGCCTCCTGAACCACCCGGGCCTCCCCCCAAGCTCCGTGAGGCTGCTCCCAAAGAGCCCTCGCCAGCACCATCTCGGGTCCGAGCTTCCTCGCATACGGGACCTGTCAAGGAAGAAGAGGAGGCTGCCGAAGAGGACGAGTACAGCGAAGGAAGCTACGAGGAAGAGGACGAAGAGGAGCCCAGCAAAGAAGAGGCAGTGGCTACAGCGGCCAAATCGAAGGCGACACCTCGTTCTGAAGGAGGACGGGAGCGGTCTCGCTCTCACCGACGACGTCGAGAAGACGATCGGACGCATCATCGTCAGGAGGACGTTTCTGGAGAAAGGAGACGGAGCAGGACCCCCCTTGATAGGAAGGAGCTGCCACGGATCCGGTCCAGGGATATCAGGCGAAGCGATCGAGAGAGGACCAAACGCCGACGGCACCGACCAGGCCACAGAGGAGGTAGCAAGCACCAGAAGCTGCATCGAGCGCAAGAGGATCCATACCGAAGGTTCCATCATAAACAGCCTGATTCCTTTTGGGATCAGGAACACTTCTCGAGGTAACCATGGCTTCTCCAGGAGGAGAAGGAGACAGAGTGGAGGGGGGCCCTCCTCCTCCGGCGGCAGGAACGCCCTATGGACAAGAAGTTCATCGAGGAGATCCACAATGGGGTCGGTTGTTGCCTGCAATAGGCGACATCATCGAGTTTTGCCTTCAAGGGAGCTCAGTGGAATGTGCTTCCGAGGAATGGGGAGCGGTGCTGGTGACCGAGGCATCGCGACCTACCGAACCTCCTGGAGGTTTGGTCGTCAAAGGAAAGTTCCTTGGATGCGAAGCGTTGTTGAAGGAACGCGAGGTAACCAACCTCTTGAAGGAAGGGTGCCTCCACTTGTGCCTTCAAGACGTTTGCGGGGAGGCGCTGGCGGTGACTGCGCTTCACGTTGGACGTGTCCGTGTGTGGACCCTCACGCAGTTCCAGGCCACCTACATCAGCAGAGAGGGAAAAGCTATGCTCACCAAAGCAAGGAAGAAGGAAGAGGCGGCTACCACTCGAACCAAGAAACCAGGGGTACGTGGAACTACCAAGGCTCCACGCGAAGGGGCCAGGAAGAAAGATCGACAACGAGCCAGACGACCTGGAGGAGCTGGCAGAACTCGAGCTCCCCGGGAATGCATCGAGGTGTCTTCCGAGGAGGATGCCTATGGGGACGAAGACGACGAGTTTGGAGATGGAGAAGAAGATCTTCCTGCTGGAGGAGAGAAACTGAGGGCTATGTTGAAGGAGACGCGCGAGAGGATCACAGCAGGATATCGAGGTGCTGGATTCGTGCCACCTCCTCTGGCAGGTGCTTTGGAGCACCCCGGAGATTATTCACGTGCCCGTGGACAGGAGGCCCTACAGGAAGAGGAAGAGGGCTTTGGTGGTGGACCTCCGCCAAAGAAAAGAAAACGACATCGGGTGAAGACCGAGGCGGGAGCGACTTTCCGCCCGAAGAGAGCTTCAGCCTTAGCCCTTGCAGGCCTCGAGGGTTCAAGAGAGCTCGCTTTGAGTGGCTTGACGAAGAAGAAGAGAGGAGCGACTCTGAAGGACCCTTCAACCCAGTTGCTGGCGCAAGCCGTGCGATCGGGGCAGTTGAGGGAAAGGAAGACAGCCAAGGCATCGCGGTCAGCGAAGTTGGTCAGCCTCCTTCGCAAAGCTGTGGGCAACAAGAAGAAGAAGGACTCCAGTCGAGGTCAACGAGGTCGAGGAGGATCAGGGACGCAAAGAGGACTGGTAAAGCCGGAGCCCGAGGACCCCGACGACGAGGACGACGAAGGGGAAGAGTCAAGCCTGTCGGACGGCTCAGATTCAGAACTGAGCTTCGAAGCTCCTTTGAGGAGAAAGGCAGCCCGAGCTCCAGGCAGTGTCATGCAGATGCTGGTGAAGCACGCCCAGGAGCAGCTCGACAGGGGGGCCCTGCTGGAGGAACCAATGAGGCAGCAGGAGGCTTTGGTGGGGGGCGTGAAGCTCACCACCTACTTTGGCCTCCTCATCCGGCCTTACTTTGCTCCCGGCAACCCCTTGCTGAGGGAGCTGTATTCGTTGGCACAGACCATCGATTTTCTCCGGTCGGGGAAGCTGCCGGAGACAGCCGACGCCCTAGCTGGCCGATTTATGTCGGTCCACACTGCCCTGAGCGAGGGGTCGTGGGCCACAGCGGCGCATCTGGAGATGTATCCCCTGGAGCCGGTGTCAGCAGCCTCGACCTCCGTGATGCTTCAGGCGCAAAAGCACAAGCGCCTCTTGGCGAAGAGTCAAGGGTATTCTTTGGGATACCAGAGAGGATGGTACAACAATCCAACGGGCAAAGGTCGTGGAGGCTTTGGGGGCGACAAGGGCGGCAAGGGCAACTACCCCGGAAAGAACAAAGGGCGAGGAAAAGGCAAAGGACAGAAGGATCAGTGGACCCCAAAAGGAGACAATGCATGGAAGTCCAACAAGGAGGAGCCGGGGAAGAAGGAGACTTAGAGCTCGACCAAGGACTTCGGGATGCAAGGGCTGGGGAGCTGGCTCAAGCCGTGCTACCCGAGGCAGACGGACTTGCCATGTTGGCAAGGGCAGCGGCTCACTGCACGTCTCTCTCCGAAGTGGGAAGAGCATTGTGGTGGCTCCTAGTGAATGCTGCTGCCATTCCAGGTACAGCTCGCAGCTTGGCTTCATTACAGACAATTGTGGAGACAACTGTGGGAAAAGAATTTGCCATGCACCGGGGCTGGGGCATCAAGTCTCAGTCTCTTTTTCCCATCCCCTTGGGGGATCTTTCAGCAGTATGGAGGCGAGCCAAGGCAATGGAGCTGGGAGCTTTTTGCTCCTGCCCTGAGGGAGCCGACTTTGATGAGGATGTTTGGCTGGCACTCACCTTGAGTGCAGTTAGCGGAGTGGCTGGAAAGAACCGGGCCCCCCGACTTGGGCAACCTAATGCGCTCCAGCAGCGCGCCATTTCTTCGATGCGGGGAAGCGTGAAACGAACGCTGGCTAACCCTGCTGTGTTACACCGTGCTCCTGCCGATGCCGAAAAAGAGCTGTCCAGTCGTTTCCTCAGCTACACTGGGGAGGAAGTCCCAAAGATGCAAGTGATCACCTTAAAGCAAGTAAGTAGTGCCCTGCCACCTGCTAGCCATAGCGGGTCCATCGATGCATTGGAGTTGCTATGCGAGGGGTCCCGCAAATTTTTGCTGTCACCAGAGGAATCTCTTTTAGATAACGTACCACCAACTACCACCTTGAAATCACGAGTTCACATTCAACGAGGTGATGAACTGGAGCTGGCCCAACTGTTGGTAGAACGTAGAATTTGCGTGTGGGTACATGAAGATGATGTACTGGTTGTTAACCAAACCAAAGTATTGAACGGTTTATTCGCTGTTGGAAAGGGTTCCTTTTTGGATAGTGGGGAAGAAGTGCAACGACTTATCATGAACTTGGTGCCTACAAACGCTGTACTTCGCCAGACCCAGGGAGCTACTGCGGGGCTTCCGGGCATCACGCAATATCTTGGGTTGGTTGCGTCACAATCGGATGAGTTGGTGTTTTATCAAAGTGATATGTCTGCAGCTTTTTATTTGTTTCGTATACCACCGTGTTGGAACCGGATGATGGCATTCAACCTTTCATTTCCAGGGCATATGATAGGGCTTGACAATGATGAAATCTACCACCTAGGTTGTGCAGTTATTCCCATGGGATGGGGAAGTTCGGTGAGTATTATGCAAGAAATTGCTGACCGCTTGACAGTCATTGCAAAACTCCCCCAATCCCATAAAGTTCGTCGTACTGCCCCTCTACCCTCCTGGTTGGTTGAAGCAAGTGAAGCTGCTTTGGCGATGGGAACAGCATGGTACCACGTATACTTGGACAACTTTTGTGCTATGAGCAGAGCTACCTCTTCTACTTCCCCTGTGGATGGTGCAGCATTTCATGATTGCTTGGAACGGGCTTGGGCTGAAGTGGGGATTCTCTCTTCGGCCAAGAAACGTGTTGCAGGTCAAACACAGGTGCTGGAATTGGGGGCCTTGGTCGATGGTCAGCGACGAACAATTGGAGGGAGTAGTGAAAGGATCCTTAAGCTGGTACAAACGACTCTGGTGGTCATTTCAAAGCCAAGATTGCGTCAAAAATGGGTGCAGGTCGTTGTAGGACGTTGGGTTCACCTCTTTTCCTTTCGCCGTCCCTTGATGGTTGTGCTGGATGAGGTTTGGAAGTTTCAAGTCGCCCAGGTAGGAGTCAAGATTAACTTTTCCAAGGTCAGGGCTGAGTTGTTCGGGTGTTGTATTCTGGCCATGTTATTACACACTGATTTGTCAGCTCAGATATCCACGTTGACTTCAGCCAGTGATGCGTCATCGGGCGGTGGCGCTGTGGGCTATAGCAGGGATCTGTCAGAAGCTGGAAAAGAATTTGTGACCGCTGACCGTCAACAAGTACAAGGAGGTTTGGTGATCCCAGTGATGGTCATTTCTCTCTTCAATGGTATTGGGTGTGCTTTTCGTTGCTACGACTTGGTGGGGGTGCAGCCAATGGTGGGCATATCATATGAAATTAGCAAGGAGGCTAATAGGGTCACCTCACGTCGTTGGCCATGGGTTCTACAGTTTGGTAATGTCAAGGAGTTCACCATCGAAACTGCTCGAGATCTTCGTTACCGTTTTCCGGAGGTTCTGGAAATACACCTTTGGGGAGGCTTCCCATGTGTGGACCTGTCGTCGGTGCGGTTCATGCGGCAGAATCTACAAGGTCCTGAAAGCGGTTTGTTCTGGGAGCTTGTGCGGGTGTTGAAGGTTCTGCGTCAGGTTTTTGGGTATTCGTTCCCTGTTCTGCACTTTGCTGAAAACGTGGCAAGCATGGATCGTGAGGCAGCTCAGGAGATTAGTGAGGTCTTGGGAAGTAAGCCATACCGAGTGGACTCTGCTCAAAGTGTCCCTATTCATAGACCCCGCTTTTGTTGGACCAATGTTGAAATCCACCCCCTTGAAGATGTGTGGTTGGAGGAGAAGGAGCACTGGGTGGAGGTCAATCTATGTCATGCATATCCTACAGATGATCAATGGTTGACTGAAGGAGCCGTGTGGCCCTATTCAGGTGAGGCAGTATTTCCTACGGCAATGAAAGCTATTCCCCGGGTGCGGCCCCCACCGCGCCCGGCAGGGCTCAACCGAGTGGGACAAGATGCGATTTTGCGTTGGCAGGCAGACGATTTCCGGTTCCCACCATATCAGTATGATGATAGATTTGTTATTTGGGTAAATAACAAGTGGCGGTTACTCAGCAGCTCTGAACGAGAGGTTCTGCATGGTCTGGGGATCGACCACACTAGCCTGTGTTGGAATGCTGGCCGTATAAAGGATGACCCTGTGGGGTACGAAGATGTCCGTCGATCGCTGGTTGGAGATAGTTTTAACTGCTTCAGCTTTGTATATTTTGCGGCAATGGCTTCGTATAAGTGGTTGCCCCCTTTCACCTATGCCAAACTCGTCTCCCGTATGGGTCTTGCTCCTGGTTTTAACTGTCCCCTGAGCTGGTCTGCTCCGCTTACCCGAAAGCTTACCTATGGTTTACCTGCTGGTGATTATGGGGTACAACACTTGCATCAAGCTCTTCTTCGCAGAGTTAATCATACAGGATCCGATGTTCGAATTAGCACTGGAGTGGTCATGAATTCAAAGTGTTTCCCCCGGCAATCAGTCAATGCGGCTTGGTGGCTCTGGAAGAAAGGATTTGCTTATCGTTGGAAAAGAAGTGATCACATCAACTCACTGGAATTTCGTTCCATTGTGCATGCAATCGAATGGCGAGTGCGGCACTTCAAAGAATGCAACCTCAGGATCTTCCATGTTACGGACTCCTATGTGTGTATGAGCATTGCAGCAAAAGGTAGGTCATCCTCCAAAATGTTACGTCCTCTTCTACAGAGGTTAGCTTCTTGGTTGTTAAGTTTCAACTTGTATTTAGTGATTTCCCATGTGGAATCTATAGAGAACCCGACCGATGCCGCCTCGCGTGCATGAGCTCTGGCCGGGTCATGCGACTAGGGCTGACCGTCGTCGTGCCCGTCGCCACATCGTTCTCTCTGATGTGGGTATCACTAAGTCTACTTTGGGACGATACTACTTGGCAGTTCGACGAATGGCTCGCGTTCTTAGGTATGTTCAATCAGAAGCTGACTTGGATGAATCCGTTTCAGAATGGATTCAGCAACAATTCGAGCGTGGACATCCTTTGCATTTGGTGGGAGACGCCCTTAGCGGCATCCACCATTTTGAGCCTTGGACACGCAAAAGGCTCCCTAAAAGTTGGCGCCTCTATAGTATTTGGAGACGCTATGAGGTGCCTTTCCGAGCACCTCCTCTGACGCAAGACTTGACCCTTGCAATGGCAGGGTGGTGCCTGCAACGGGGCGAATTGACCATGGCAGCTTTGTTGCTGCTGGGTTTTCACGCTCTTCTTCGAACAGGAGAGCTACTGCAAGTGCGACCTGTGGATTTTCTCCTTGACAAGAAGGTGGGCCTGGTTACTTTGCCTTCCAGCAAAAGTGGTGTGAGAAACAACTCACGCGAAAGCGTGTCTCTGCACGACCCCATCGTTTTAGCAACAGTGTCTGAAATGGTGCAATTAAAGTTTGATTTGCATCAGCAGCGGCTGCCATGTTGGGATAGGAGCGGCTCCGCTTTCAGGGCGCTGTTTCGACGTGCGCTTCAAGCGTTGGAGGCTGATCATTTGGGCATGCGCCCCTGCAGTTTGCGTAGGGGCGGGGCTACATTTGAGATGCAGTCCCATGGCCTCATGGAACGCACTTTAATTAGAGGCCGGTGGAAAAACAGCAATGTGGCGCGCCTTTATATCTGCGACGGTCTGAGTTTACTTCCGACTTTAAAGTTGTCTTGGGCGGCCAAACACAAGGTTGCTAAGTTTTCAGCTGTGTTCACAGCCGAGCAGCAATCTTTTAGCTGACTGCTGGGAGGCGTGGAACTCCGTTTCAAGCTTTTGAGCCGGCTCTGCCATGAGCCATTTGTTTGACTCTGCCATGAGTCGAAGCAGATCCTGCCATGGATCAAACGTTGATAATGTGAAAATCCCACGCTTGAATGCTTGGGTTCAGGTGCCATGAAAAATTCATGGTTTACAAACCTAACGTGCATGGCAAAAAGGAAACAGCAATCAAGAGTCCAAGATAGTCGCTTCGACTGTTTGGACGATGTTGCATGTTTCCATGTTTGCTGTTGATTGCAAAGTTTCGGCTCCCTCAGCCACCCGCCCAAATTTCTGGGTGGAACTCCGTTTCAAGCTTTTGAGCCGGCTCTGCCATGAGCCATTTGTTTGACTCTGCCATGAGTCGAAGAAGATCCTGCCATGGATCAAACGTTGATAATGTGAAAATCCCAAGCTTGAATGCTTGGGCTCAGGTGCCATGAAAAATTCATGGTTTACAAACCTAACGTGCATGGCAAAAAGGAAACAGCAATCAAGAGTCCAAAATATAGTTGCGAATTGGTTAATAGTGGTTAGGGTGAATTGCCAACCATTGTCATCCACAAATAATGGGTTGATAATGGCTCATAACCAACAACGGTGGACAAGAATGGTTAGTAATAACCAGCAAATGGTGCTTTCTCAGGCCAGGACGGCCTCAGCACACCAACCACTCTCTCTCCGCACCCACAAGCAATCAATCAAACGCCACCCCCCAGCATTAGCAGCCACATCAGTCAACATCAATATGGGTATGAGCCATAGGGCAACCAATGGGCCCCGCCAAAATATGTTCATTTTGCGAATGCAAACCAATGGTTTTGGGGTGCCATGTACCACTATGGTTTGGCACATATCAATATGCCAATATGCATCAAAGATCACCCACCTTCGCCAGTGCAGAACCAGTGGTGGCACCTGTTGAACCCACGCAGGTGATGAAGCAACTGGCGGGATGCTTAGTTGCAGAATGGGATGGCACTCGTTCACTACGAGTGCCGTACCCCATAGCTGGTTGGTTTTGCTTGGATCATGGCCATTATAGGATGGCTATTAGGTATCACCATAGACAACCCCAGGTGGTTGATTGTGGCTACTAGTGGTGAGATATTGGTTGGATCCACTATGTTGGATGAGGTTTGCAGTGGTTAATGATGCTTGGTATTTGTTACATCCCACTTCCAAACACAACTTTTTCGCGAAGTCACTTTTTTGTGGAGTTGGTGCGATGTTGCATCCAGGTTGTCCTATGCAAAGTCCTATTTTGTGGCTATGACTCATGATTCGTGATCTTCCTTGCTGAAAAATACTTAAGTCAACAACTGGAAAACATGTCCTTTCAGTCCGTTTTTTTTTGCAGCTAGCTGATTCATAGATCTTTGTCAACAATGGATGGTGGGATTTGGCCATGAAAATGTCGGTCATATGCTGGTTTCTCAAAATGGGCCCCAAATCATCCATCACTGACCGTCCACACTATTATATCAACACAAACCAACCATTATTTGGGGTCATTCAGGTTTTGTTTGCATATCTGAAAACCCAACCATTTTTGGGGGGTCCCCCATGTTGAGAAACCACCATGTTGAGAAACCACCACCTATATGCATTAGACGGTTCTATGGTTCTTGGGATCCACCGCGGAGGTGAGACTGGCAGCGCAAGTTGACGCTCCGCTGGAGCCTCAGTTCCTCGGGCGGCCCCGCCCCCATGGACCCGGCCATGGACCGACCCAGACAAATTCCCCACTGACTATTTAGGGGTGGTGGGTTGACAAACAGATGTTTTTCATAGGGGCTATAACCAACAACCAAATAATATATATATATATATATATATATGACTTCTTTTACAACATTTCCTAGTAGTGGTTGACAAGTGGTGTGTTGATAGATATGTTTCATAAGGGTTGAAACCACCGACCTGGCACCGCTGAAGCAAAGACCTGGCACCCTGGCCCGGAGAGGTGCCTTCGCCACAAAAAATGGGCGTTTCTTGAGCCGTAGGTGTACCCTCAAAATGTTTGGTTTATTGCTAGTCAAACGGCTGGATGATTTGGGGGTTACACGTTCAAATGGCTTGGGAAACCACCATATGCAACCACTTTTGTTTGAGTTGGTGGGACGCTACCCGCTCTCCCTCTGTGGTGGATGGACGGCAACTGAAGATGGCACCTCTGCCTCCAGCACCAGTCCATTGTTGGTTCCCATGGCAGTCCGTGGTGCCAGTTGGCAACTGTAGATATGGTGGGTTCTTAGAATATGGGTCTCACAAAATTTGATGGTTCAATACTATAAATGGTCAATATTGGATGATTTCGGGGGGTCCAGTATGACTTGAGAAACCACAATATGGTTGAACAAAGCTGGGGATCACCAACAGTGAGGTGCAGGGGAAGCTCGAAGTTGTTGCTTCACCAGCTGTTGGCCCATGGTCGTTGTCACTGTCGTTGTGGTGGTGGTGGTGATGGTGGTGGTGCTTGTTGGTTGTTGGTTGTTGTTGTTGATGATGGTTTGGGGGCATAGCTGCCTGAGAATCTCCTAGAGAATCCCCATTCCCATTGCCGGTGACAGACTTTGCGGCACACTTTGTGCGGCCGTCAGATTGGCATCGATCGGTCAAAGCCCGTCACTACATTTGGGTTGAAACTAGTAGTCAAGTAGATCTTGATGAACCACCCCCAATCTGGCCCAATCTTACCATAGCTATTGATCTACCAACAAAAATTGAGGGATTATCAGTGTATCTCTTCCACTGGTCCAGATTGTAAACCAGCTTTTGGTTTCCCATTATAGTATGCCACCCTCAGATTTCAGGCTGCATTGAGTTTGCCCTTGGTGCGACCATAGGCTATGAGTGTGTCCATGCGTAACAAGACTCCCAAACTTGTAGGTCTTTCCCTGCAAGATTTGGTCATTCTTCGAAGGGTTGGGGGATTGCCATGGATACATCCCATCCGATCAAAGAAACGAGGCAAAGCTTTCAGTCCGCAAGATTTTTTTGCCGCTTTTTGCGCCTTCTTCTCAGGTCTGTTTTCAGCAACCTGAGTTCTGAGTCAGAAAAATTCGCGAGATTTGGGTCACAGCAGTCGTGAACCACGATATTCTAGTAGAATCTAGTGGTTTTGAGCATGTTTATTTTCCTATTTGAGATGATTGGTTGGTTAACCGATATTCATCATAGCGATTGTAACCAGCAACCAGTACTTGTGGTGCTCAAAACCAACCCTTTGACCTGACAAAGCCTCGGCTCACCGCAAAACGCGAACCAGCTGCAAGCCGCAATTTCTGAGGCAACGGCAGTTCCCACGAACCACATGCCCCATGTGTTAAACTGGGACCCACCAGTGAGAGACCAGCGTTCACACTGGGTTCATGGTGAGTCCATAAAGGAGATATGTAGAATAATCTGATGCTTCAACGGTGGTGTATGACATGGGATTTATGATGTTTTGCCATGTTTTGTCATACTCTTGGGCTTATCGGATTGACAGCCTCGCATGTTCGTTCACTGATGAGCCAGCGAGGCATGATAGCCGTTTCCCGCAGAAAGATGATAGCAACTTCCATTGGCTTGGCGATATTGTCAGACTGCTAGGCCTTGAGAACAGCAACATGGTTGGCTGGTCCATTGTCTTGGTGGCTCTCAAGCATCAATAAGAATCATTGGTATATGAAGAGGCGATTCTGACTTTTTTGTTTAGATGCTATTTGGGTCAAGCGATTGATATTCTATTTCTTTTAGATAAGTACCAGTTCAAGTGGCTATATGGCAGTGGGTCAAAACCCTTAGTCCCCCTGGTTCCCCATCATTAACCATTGTTTTCCCCCTTATTGTTGGTCATTACCCCCCACGAAATTGGTTGGTTAAGAGCTTGACCCATGGCCACATAACTGGGGTGGCTTATAAACCAACCAGTAACCAGGAGGGACCACTGTTTCTATCTGGAAATTCCTAAGCTTCTTCAGGGCGGAGCCTTTGCTGGGTCGGTGATATCGGCCAGCAGATCCTCCGCGTACTCAGACCCTGACATGTTGGGTGGTTTCTTAGAATAGGGAACCCTAAAAAAGGATGGTTTATTACTATAAACGGTTATGTTTTGGACGTTTTGGGGGTACCGCTATTTTGAGAAACCACCATATGCTTGTGGGTCAATGTTAGCCAACCAACGCAAAAATGGGGAATAGTAACCAACAACGATAAGGAAAATAATGGTTAATGATAGGGGAACCAGGGGGACTAAGGATTTTGACCCACTGCCGTATATGTGTTTGTTTTCCTGGTTGGTGGTGCCAATGAGTAAATGATGTAATAAAATGATGTATTTGAGGGAGACTCCTTGGGTTGACGGAGGGACCACAAAGTTTGCAAAGATGCTGCGGCTTATATGTTTGTATATTTTACTATATACATGTATGTACCGTGATGTGATGTAATGTAACGTACTGCAATGCAATCAAATGTATTAATGGAATGGAATGGAATGGAATGGACTGGAATGGAATGGAATGGAATGGAATGGTATGTATGTGTGAATGTACATATGTATGAATGTATGTATGAATGTAAGTAAGTATGGGCGGATTCTTGGATGGATGGATGTAAATCTATATGATATAGTTGTCTTCACATGTGTTTGGTCGGCAACTGCTATCCGATTGCCTCGACGCCAACGGCTGGCAACAGCGCAGCACAAGTGCAGCAGTTCGACCGTCGGCAAAGATCCGCACGGAGGATCTGCACCTTAGCTTTCCTCGCCAAAGCAGAGGGGCCTGGAACGTAAACTGCTTCGATTTCTATATGTTTTTCATGGTTTGTGTATGCATCTACACATGCGATGGTTTATTTACATACATGTACTATTCTGACTTTAGATATTTATTTTTATATATATATATATACATATATATTTATTTTTGTGAAAAAATATATTTACACGTCTGTTTATGTATATGTGATTATTTATGTATATATTATAATGATATATGTTTTTTTTGCATTTACATGTATACACCATACATATCACTTTTTTTGGGGGGTGCACGTAGTGCAAGTTGGAGGGCACCCTTTTCATTTGGTCGAGGTGGCCACGGCTCCAGTTGCGCGCAGTGTAGCAGCGCTCGGCAGTTGAGCGGTGAAAAAACGACGACGTGCGCCGTATCGAACCATTGGATGCTGTCAGTTAGATACCTCAAGTTGGTGCGTTTAAACATGTTTTAGAGGAGATAATGGTGGTTAATAGTTGGGGGACAATAACCATCAATGGTGGAACAAAAACTTGTTGGTGTTGTTAAACATTCACTAGTTTTCCCTTGTATTTGGGAGGGGTGGTTGATTCACCATGATTCACTTATAATCTGTTTTGTTTTAGATGGCGAAACTAACCACCAACCGGTCAAGATGTGCTATCGACATGAAAGTCAAGAATCGCCGTTTTTGACAGGTAGGCCAGCTCTTAAAGGTGCGGTTTTGAAGTTCCAGGTCAATGGGATATACTAATATGTTGTGGATCTTTTAGCATTACGTGTTGTATGTCTACAATAGATCATTCTCAAAGGCCAATCAGTTGGCTCATGGTTCAGAATTGATCGGTCACTGTCATAGACAGCAGTGGTTATGTCAGCAGGAGCTGCTGCACCTTAATCAGCGTCATCATCGTCGCCGTGTTCGTCATGACCATGACATCATCAGGCTCGTCGTCGTCAGCATCACTGTATATAGTCCTTGTTCTTACCGCAATCTGATGATCATCATTAGCCGCACTGCTGTCATTCACATTGTGATCATTAACACTACATTTATAGGACTCATCATGTTTTTTATCGGCAACATTATGATGTCAGATGGCCATGATCGGTGTTGTCATCATCATCATCATCATCATCATCATCATCAACATCATTAACATCATCATCATCAACATCATCATCATCATCATCATCATCATTATTATCATCATCATCATCATCATCATTATTATCATCATCATCATCATCATCATTATTATCATCATCATCATCATCATCATTATTATCATCATCATCATCATCATCATTATTATCATCATCATCATCATCATCATTATTATCATCATCATCATCATCATCATTATTATCATCATCATCATCATCATCATTATTATCATCATCATCATCATCATCATTATTATCATCATCATCATCATCATCATTATTATCATCATCATCATCATCATCATTATTATCATCATCATCATCATCATCATTATTATCATCATCATCATCATCATCATTATTATCATCATCATCATCATCATCATTATTATCATCATCATCATCATCATCATCATCATCATTATCATCATCATCATCCCAGTCTTCAGACTCCATCCGGGAAAAAAAGCAAGCTCTGTAAACTCGAGGCAACAGCAGGTCACCTGAAACCAGCCTGAGAAGTCCAGAGTTTTTTTCAGCTTGGCCACATGCGGACACGGTGTCTGGGCAAACCACAACGTTTTGGACACGACGGACGGCCAAACAACCCGGACCAATGCCACCAGATCCAATGCAAGAGTTGCGGATGGCCAGTGCACGAAAACGACGACGAAATCGATCCACAACGCAAATAACGTGAAACGCGAAGGTTGCAGACGGTTTCTCAATAGGTTTTTTTGTGGATCATACATACTGTATTCATTAATACGGAATATGTTTGGCAAAAGTTTAGTACAGGAGTGCTATGTTTGATGATTTTGCTTGACGGTTGACCTTGGTTTGTTGCGAATGCCACCACTGGGGGGTTCCAAGCAAGTGGTGCAAAAACACCGATGTTTGGATACCTTGTCACACATAGTTCTACTTAATACAACGGTTTCTGGTCACAATATGCCGCAATGTAGTCTACAGATTCGGCAAGTGCACTTGCTCAGCCAACAAAGACCAGGAAGCAAACTGGCCAGAGTGACCATCGAAAGCTGATCATGTCCATCCATCCACGATTTTACGATAAACAGCTCGCGAGTCACTATCAAGATGAAGGCTTTGTCAATATGGATCAAAATCTCCATTCCAATCCATGCCCCGTATATCGGTGTCTTGAAACGCCAGTTGTAGTCCTACACCAACAATGCCTGAGTCTATTTTTTTTTGATGGTGGTTCCACAGTGGGGCCCAATGGCTGCATCCAATTTCTTCGCTGCTCGAATTATCTTCATGGTGTTTTGGTGGGATATCCCAGTTAAATTAACAGGAAGGATTCCTTCCAGAAAATCATTATCTTCCTCTTAGCTTCTTTGACTTTCTTCCCCTTTTCTACTTTGAAGCAATCTCTTCTCTACATTTCCTCCGTCCAATTCCAGCCATCTTGTGCTGACCGCAAGAAACCAACTATGAGAAAATCGTACAAAAAGTGAAACGAAAGAACCCATGGAGGCCTGACCGACCCCAAGGCCTGTCCGTGGGGTTTGCCACTTGACTCCCTTTTTTTCGTTTGCGTCGGGTTTTTGCTCCCAAATTTGTCGATTTTGTTTCCCTTCCAGGTCTTTGGCTTGCACCGGCCGTGTTCAATTGGCTGTCTTTGTATGCCCTGCATTCGAAACCAACCCGCCTCCTGGTCCAAAATGTGTTTTTCTTCTTTAATCATCAAATTAATTGAAATTGTTTCAAAACAACACATTTTGATGAGTCACGATGATTCATGCATTTTCTCCAGATGAAAATGAAGTGTGTTTTGGTATTGTGGCGCGTGTTTTTTGCAACTGACTATTTAAGAAACGGCACGTTTGACTTGCAAAGCTGCACATGTTCTGTAAGCATGTTTATTTTGGTCCGAAAATCTATATCATTTAGTGCAGGTCTCGTTGATGAACTTCAAGTATGGCCTAGAAAACTTTGGGTTTGATTGCTTGGGGCACGGGTGAAACAAGTTGGCAACCCATTCGCAACAATTTTCACGCAAATGAAATGTGGGAAGAGATGCATTTTACCAATTTTACGAAATTCACTAATTTTCACAATGATGTTGCAGGAATTTCATTAATAGCTTGAAACCATGTAGCAGCATCACCATTAACCACTATTAACCACCACGAAGCCGTTAAAAAAAGTCATCCATCACCGCCACACTTCGCAGGATCGTCAAGTCGTGTAGCCGTGCGGTTTTCGAGCCGGTTCCAGTTTCGAGCAGCGGATCCATCCACGCCGCCCCAGATTTGCAGCACAGCAAGCCCAAATCCAATACAGCAACTGCTTGGTGGATGTTTGGTGATTTGATTATGTTTGATTGATTTTTTCTTCTCTAGTTATCAACCAATCCTATTTGGCTGGTGGTTTAAACATGTTCTTTCTTTGTCCTAGTAATTATCAACAACCGGTTGGTTGACTCATATTTTTCCGTGACGGGCAGCTCAACCACCAACCAGAGTAATTCTTGTTCGAAACAGGCATTTGAAAGGACCCGATCTTGTGCAACATAACTTAACATGTTGCAAATCTTATCAACAGGTGGTGGTAGTTTCTCAAGCCAGGAGTACCCCCAGATATCATCCCATCAAACGCAAAAGAAAATAAATCAACAATATATTGTCCGCACCTGTCTGCCGGCGAAACCTCCCAGCAACTACACTTTATTACTTCCCAACGGCCGAGGAGAACGACCACGCGTGTCGGTCGATTCGTATTTTTGCTTACCTTTTCGTACGCTTGCCAGGCGGCCGCCCAAACAAAACACGCGTCTTTCTTCAGGAAAATTCTGCCATGAAGGAAAATTGCGCGTGAATAATGGATGAATGCTTTGTACAACCACGTATTCCAAGGCCGTGGGGAGATTGACTATGGTTTAAGGGGATGCGTTTGACTTTGCGCCTGCATGTCTAGAGGCAACCCCATACATTTGCTGCTTTTGGTTTTCGTCAATTTCACGCGTCAGAGCTGCGCGATTGGAGATCCACTCGTTTGGCGACGTTCTTGGCCCTGACATGTGTGATCCTGTTCTTCCGTGTTAGTGACGCAGCGGTGTTGGCACTAGCCCTTCCGAAGAATGCAATGGTTTGGACAAAACCGTTTGCCGAATTGCAGGCAACGTAGCACGATGATTCAACACGTTTGCCATTTTTTCGAGGATTTCCCGTTTTTTTTACCGGATTTTGAAAAGAAAAAAACAAGATGGAGCCCACGAACCCGAATGCTCACACTCTTGGTCGGACTCTCTTGGTAAGACACTCTTGGTGAGACACTCTTGGTGGGACACTCTTGGTGAGACACTCTTGGGAAGACACTCTTGGTGAGACACTCTTGGTGAGACACTCTTGGTGAGACACTCTTGGTGAGACACTCT
>VSDK01002727.1:19727-51699 GCA_009767595.1 Symbiodinium kawagutii | reverse complement strand
TTGCCACAGCCTGGTTCGAAGACACAACGTCGCTGGGTGAAAGGCATTTGGGTTGGGAGATTGGAAAGAGATGACACTCACATCATCCTGACTGCAGCGGGCGCCTTGAGCGTTCGTTCCGTACGGCGCCTCCCGCCGTCAAGCCAATGGCAAGCAGCAACGTTTAGCGTTGTCACTGGACTCCCCTGGCAACCTAAATGGGGTAGAAGAGCGGCAATCCCGCCTCCTCAAGAATCTCCGCCAATCCTCGCCATGCCTGTGCCTAAGGGACCGGAACCGGTCGCAGAATCCGAACAAACAACTTCAAATCCGCCAGCGGTGTTAGCGCAAGATGGACCTGCTGAGCGACTCGATTTTCAAGTTTTGGCCTCTGATGGGAACGCCATGGCCGATCACCTTGAAGATGAACAATTCCCTGTCTTGTCTTCCGCGGGCTCGCCCACGGATGGTGAGTATGAACCTGGCACACCTTTGCCCGAGACACCCGTGCCAGAGATCCCAATGCACAGTCCCAGTGATGATGGTGTTGCTGGTTCTCCCAGTGCGGTACGCGGTGCTGGTTGGAGCTCGCCGATGGCTTCCTTGCCCAACGCACCTGCCATGCCCACTGGACTTGGTGAAGGGGGGATGTCCCCAGTTGCAAAACGCATGGGTGAACCAAACCAAATCGAACAAAGACCGCCGAAGCAGGTGCGGGAAGAACCGCCCAAGAAACCTAGGATTGGCAAACTTCACAAAGACGAAGTGTGGGAAGCTGTCGAGAAATGGGCAGAATCCATGGAAGAAGGCAATCCCCATAGCATACAACGTCTGGCAGCTGTAGTGGATTGGCTGGATGGCGTGCTCGACGCAGAGCAAGTCCAAACGGCGCGCCTGGCACAACTAGAAAAGCTGTGGCAAAGGAATGCGTTCGTCCCCGTGCACAAAAGTGAAGTCCCCCAAACCAGCAAAGTGTTCCATTATACGTGGGTAGACAAACAACGCGATGGTGTCTACAAAAGCCGATTCACCTGCGCTGATATCAAACGAAAATATACGTCAGCAGAGGAAGCCGAGATGCGGGTATTTGTACCAACCCCCACTCCTGAATCACACGCGGTGCTTGAAGTTTCTGCTTTGAAGCACGGGCACGCAATGCGCACATTTGATATCGTTGCAGCCTTCCTGATTGGTCAGGACCGGGGTGCTCAGCAAGGAGAACCTGTGTACATGCGAGCTCCGCCAGAATGGCGACCATTGTTTGACGCATGGGTCTCTGAGCAGCCATGGAGCCCGGAGACAAAGAAAGAAGTTCGGGCCGCCTTCTCTGAATACATGTTTCGGCTTGAAGGCAATCTTTACGGCCGCCGCACAGCTGGATCGGTGTACAGGGATGAATTTGAGGACATTTTGTGCACCAAACTGCAGCCAGAGTTTGAGTTCAAGCGTGGGATTCGTGATCCTTGCGTGTACCGTTGTGATAAAACAAACATCACTTTGGTGCATCATGTAGATGATGTGCGGTGTGCGGGACCTACTTCAATGTTGAGCCGTCTCATTGATGAGGTCATCCCCCGCCACTGCGAGATTCAGTCTGGCCCGTTGGAAGCTGAAGGTGTGGCAGTAGAAGTCCTAGGTAGGACCAAAACCCGGTTGGCCGGCGCCATCCTTACGGCACCTGACCCAAAACACGCAGACAACATCATTCGGGCCGTAGGCATTGGCCCGAAGGAGCGTTCGCAAGTGCCATCAAAGAAACTTGATTTGAGTCTGGCCGAGGTTATCGTTCAGCAATTGGGTCCGGCATTTACTTGTCGGCAGATCGCCGGGACATAGCGTACAGTGTCAAAGAGCTGGCGCGGCGAATGACCGCCCCTCGACAATGTGATTGGCAATCGGCTCAAGTTTTGGCGCGCTACTTGCAAACATACCCCGAATATGTTCGGGTGACAGCGTTGGATCCCAATGCCTATGAAGGCGACTTGAGCCTGGACGTTTATGCCGACTCTGATTGGGCCGGGTGTCCTGAAACAAGACGCAGCACGGACTCCCATGTAGCGTACTTGGGTGGAGCAGTGATTGCTGTCACCACCCAAACCCAACCAGGATTACCTGCGACGTCAAGCCCTGATGCCGAACGACGTGGCATGAGCAGGGCTACGAGGGAAGCGTTGTTCGTACATGGCCTTGCTACTGAAGACTTTGGTCTCCCAACTTCCGTCCCAAAACTCTGGTCGGATAGCTCCACAGCATTGACTGCGTCCAAGCGAATCGGTCCTGGGTCGAAATTGCGACACTTAGAAGTTTCTGAATTCTATGTGCAAGGTGCGCTCCACGCTGGCAAGATTCAAGTCCGTAAAGTGAAAGGAACTTCCAACCCAGGAAATTTCCTGACCAAACATCCCAAAGGTGGGCCTGACGTGCTCCAAGCGTTGCCGTCCCTTGGACTTGTAGACGTCCGTGACATCGCGGGTAGCACCGCAGTCACGAGATCAACCGTCAAAACTATTAGCGTTAACAACCCTGTGCAATGGCAAGGCCTCCGTCCGAAGGAGTTCAAATTGCAGTTGGTTGGCGCTGTGACTGTGCAGCGAATCCTTGGAGCCGAGTGAGCCTGTAGCTGGTAGTTGCCCAGTTTGAACAGCAGGAAAGAACGCCCCTAGACTTAAAGGGGGGTGTGAATTCCGTACACGTGTCACACAGCAGTTTAGCTGTCACTAGTACTTGTACAGGACTTGTTTAAGACCTAGGGGTTTGAGCCAACTGGAACCACTTGAACTTGAGTTAAACTTGACTCTTGTTTTCGTTTCCGTAGCCCCTTTTGAGGATAGCACCAAGAGGTGGAAAAAGTAGAGCCCAATACGCTAGCTGCCTGCGGACTTCCGTTTTCGCACATCTGCCATTCAGAAAGGCCTTGTCAGCAACAGCAGTCAAGATGCTGCTCAATGACACCACCAAATGCGAACCTGCTGATTCAATCCACGTATGTTTGCACTGGGAAGAGGCCACAGTTTGGGATGGAAATATTCCATGGGACATCACGGTTGGGACGTTGACACAAATTCTGCAGTTCTCCATGATGCCAATGAGAGGTTCAGATGTCTATCGACTGGTTTACCAGGATCGTACATTGTTGGGTGATGCCAACTTCGCATTCATGCGGGACAGTGCTGTAGGCATTCAACACTTGCATATCAAGACTGGACTTGTCCTTAGACTACAAGGAGGGGGTGGCATGTCCCAATCCAAGAACCAACAGCGAGCCTATCAACAGAGCTCTCTTGCTGCCATGATGCTTGAGTATGGGTTTGAGCTACCATGGGTCTCTGCAACTGTGGAAAAATTGATGGACAAACACGGATTGGCAAAGATTCAAACCATCACCAGTCAACCACATGGAGGCACTCGTATCCAGCAGCTGATTTCGCTGTGTGAAGAATCCAAGATTGAATTGCCGAAGGGTCACAAATCGCAACACCCGGCGTCAGGCCTCCCATGGAAACCGGTGAAGCGTAGGAATGAAGGAACCCAGGTTGATCCGGCGGAGTTTCAAATTTTTCCTGGATTCTTTTCATGTGCTGATGGTACTGCTCCGGAGCATCTCACGGACATCAGGCCACAATCGAGTGGCATTTGTTTGCTTTCAGCTCAAAAAGCAAAACCATGGCTGCAGGCGGGACAAGTCACGAGCAATGATGAGCTTGCCATTCTCATCCCAGGTCCTTTGACAATGGATACCAAGCTGCCACATGAGACCCTTCGGTTTCCTTGTTACAACCGGTCCCAACAAATGGTGTTGGTTTCGGGAACCATTGTGCAGATGGGTACCAAGCTGATTACCTGCAAGAAGGGAGATGACAACAAAATTCCCACTGAAGAATGTACCTTGTTGGCACTTACACTCCACAAAGAGGATTTCAGTGAACAGCAGTGGTTGGAAATCACCACCAAGACAATTCCAACTGTGCAGCGCATCCTTGCAAACGACAATGTGGATCAACTTCAATCCATATGGGGCCGTAGCTTGAGAGCGGGAAGAGCACCCACGAATGCCAAGCTTGCCACCAGTGTTCAGGTACATGGGATGTTGCCAACAATCCATTTGGATGCCTTTCTCAGGAAATCCGGCTACAATGGAGTGTTTTGTACACCAAAAACTGACAATGGACGCTTGTCACAACAGTTTAAGGTGCTTTGGTCACAGGCTGATCCCACACAAGCAAGATGCCAAGCTGCACAAATCCAAGGTTGCCTTGGCCTGGTGAAAGGTAGGAATACCATTGGTTTTCGTGTTCGTGCTGATGACTATGAACGTGGTTGGGCCATCCTTCACCCTGGAACTGCTCCTCCGACAAAGAGTGAAGGCACATTGATGTTCAAGGCCATGGGACTCCCATTTGGGGTCACGAGTGCCGTCATGAAACAATGGTGTGAAGCCTACAAATGGAATGCAAGTCCGGTCGAAGCTTTGGGGCCAACAGGATGGTTGCTACGAGCTTCGGATCACCCGAAAGAGGGTCTGCCCATGTTCAACGGCTCACCAATTTTGTTGCAATACCTGCCAGACAAGATGTCGACTACAGCTCCTGTGGTTTTGGGTCCCAAAGGAACTGCTGTCATGAAACTCAACAACTCCGAGGCTGATCCATTTCAGAATCCAAGTGGAGATCCATGGGCCAATTTCTCAGGTTCACAAGCTTCAGGTCCAAGATCCATCACTGGTCCAACTGAACAGAGACTGCTTGCACAGGACGACAAGATTTCCAGTCTTCAAGCAGAATTCCACAAGTTGTTGAAGAACCAAGAGAACATGCGAGCGGAAACGCAACAACAACTTGGGACTCTGGAACAAAAGACATGTGAACGCTTCGTCTCTATGCAACATTCTATGAGTAAGCTGGAACAGGAAGTTGACAAATCCTTGAAGATGTCACTGAAGCAGAACACGGAGTTGCTTGATTCTCGCATGCAGGAGCTCCGGGATCTCATCTCACGACCCCGACCCCCCAAACGCCGTAATGGGGGCAAAGAAGATGAAGAGGAACTCAGTGAAATCGATGATTGACTATTTGAGTCAAGGTGCTGTAATTCGACACTATGCTTTTGTCATGAGGATAGCTTGCTTTTGAGTGAACCACGTGATTGCCATCGGTTCTTTCCAAGATTGCAGCTTCGGGGAGATACCTATGACAATCTTTCTGCGACAACAACTGTGTTGGTGATCCAAATGGTAATCCTTTGCATTTGTTTGGTCATGATTCATTTTTGCCCATTCGCTCAAGATCATCACCTCATTTGGCACACAATCATGCAACTTTTTCTTTTATGGTTGCCTTTTCGTTCCCGGTGCCAATTTGCAAAGGGACTGGGGTCCCATGATGAACCTCTGGACAGCTTCAGGGGCCAAACCACAGCTGCCACACATAGCCACGGATTCCAGTTTGGGTTGAATCGTGTCATGCTTTCTTGTAGTGTCATTCGAGCATCATGCCTTTTTCGGTGCTTGATCCTTTTGCTTTTCATTCCATGCGCCCATGCTGACACAGGTGATGTGAACATTAGTGTTTCCTGGGATGCCACTGTGAGACAACATCACATGTATGGTCGCATAGGACCTGCCACCTTTTTTGCTTTGTCGAACGAATCGTGTCAACAATTTGCATCTTCAGTTTCCATGCCATGTTTGGAACCATGCTTTCAGAGACCCACACATGAGCTAGGAGGGTTTCGATACGGTGAGGCACGACACCCTGGTCCCAGCGATACAATTGTTGTCAACGTGGGACTCACCAATCCCACGACAATAGGGCCAAAGTTGGACCAGTATGAAACTCTGTTTGGTGAAGAAGGACTGGACATAGTTTGTGCATCTGAAACAGCTGCCACCCGAATCACTCAGAAGCGTTTTGCTGCAGCCATCAACCAAAGTGGTTTTAAGGTATGCTGGAGCTCACCTGTGCCAGAGTACCGAGTGCGAGTTGACGGTCAGGAATCATGCAGAGGCAAAGCCATGGGAGTTGCCAACATGTCGCACTTGCCTATTCGACATGTCGCTGGAACCATCTCTGATCATGTTCAGATGACCTCTCGGCTGATACACACAGTTGTTGATGTAGGAGGATTGCATATTCAGATGTTGGTGATATACGGATATGCTTCTGGCAACGCGCATTCGGTCGCACAGACACATGAGCTGATTCAACATGCTCTTGGGGCTGCAGACCAACTCAATCTTCCTTTTGTGATCATGGGAGATTTTAATCTCGATCCGATGTCATCTACGGTTGGGGATGTGCTTCGATCACGTAACCTCAGAGACCTCAACATGCTGTATGAACAGTTGTATGCTCTTCCTTTTCCTCCGACATGTAAGGGAGTGACATCACCGGATACGGCAGTTATGAGTGCGGAGTTGGCCTCTTGGGTTTCCAGGATACACGTGTTGCCACCTGGACACTTTGACACTCACCAAGTGGTCACATTCCGCTTCGAGATCCCTGGTTCTGCGAAGTGTGTTAACCAGCTGAGTTTGCCTAGATCCTGGTTGGAACTGCTTATTGCTGACAGCAAGCTTCATGGGGCTTTTGAGGATGATGAAGTTTCTCAACCACAGACTCTGGAAGAATGGGGACAGTATATAGAGAAAAATGTTGATGTTGCCTATCGAAGTACTCAGGCTACAACCCTTGAGGGGAACAGACAGTCTGTCAAGGGGCTTTCAAGGAAGTACCGTGGAAGATGTCAACCACGAGCCACGAAATCTGTACCACGTCGGCTGCTGCTGCATATGGGCCGGAAAGGTGACTTTAATCCTTCGATTGAAGTTGTTCGCTACTCGACAGCTGCACAGGTGAAGCAGGTGAGACGTCTGCGCACTTTTGTGGGTCGTTTGAAGAAGTTCCAGGGTCTGCAGATGCCGCCGCATGTGATTGGACCGCTGCTGAATGAATGGGATGCGGTTTTGCGAAGTCATGGTTTTGGTGATTTTGTAGCCTGGTGCATGAGACAACCAGAACTGGGTGCCCCACCTGTTGGACTGCCGACAGTTGATTTTGCGTATACCATGATGCAACTGGTACAACATGAATGTCAACAATCGCTGGCTGACGATGCTAGATTTCGTAAGCAAAGAATCCGCTACGATCTTCATTTGGACAAACTGAAACTTGGGAACAAACAGGCCTATTCACAGATGAGACGGGAATATGTGGAACCCTTGACTGAGATGGTTCATGCAGTGCATGGACAAGCCATTGTTGTGCAGGAGCCACCATACCACAGGGTATATGTTGCCGAAGCGTCTTCATTTGTGATTGATGCACATGTCAAGCTGGCTGGAAACGATGCCAAGATTGTGGAACAGGATGATTTTGGTATGCTGGTTCAACTCTCAGAAGGTGTTCTTTTTGCAGCAGATGAGGCTACTGTTGAACAGACCATGGTTCTTTATGACACGAAACATCTTTTTGACCAGCTCACAGCGTACTGGAAGCAATTTTGGGTGGTGCCTGACCCTGACCGAGCGACTCCTCCTGAATTTCAGACATTCCTGGATAATGTGCAGACATTACCTGAGTTTCATGTTGAAGTGGCGAACCCCCAACTGTGGGTGGATGCTATCAAGGCCACCAAGGCTACCACCGCACGGGGCATAGATGGTATCAGTGCAGCGGAATTGAGGGCTCTGCCAGATAAGGCTATCTGTCACCTGGCCAGAATCATGGCCACGTTGTCTGTGTTCCCACCTTGGTTTATGTTGACGTTGACAATAGCACTGCCCAAAGTTTCGGGACAGGTCAAGGTTGGACAAGTTCGTCCTATCACCATTTTTGCACAGCTCTACCGGACATGGAGCCGGGTGGTGTCGCAGCAGGTTTTGTCGAGGTTCAGTTCTTTCATGCCTGCGGGGATAACTGGTTTTCTGAAACATCGTGGACCACTTGATGCAAGCATGTCATTGGCCCACTTTCTGGAAACTGCATATCATGAACAATCTCGATACAGTGGGCTCGTACTTGACTTGGTGAAATGCTTCAATACAATATGCCGCTCAGCAGCGGGAGCAGCGATGTCTAAACTGGGAGTGCCAAACTGGTTGATTCGGATGTGGTCGGATTCCTTGAACAACATGCAGCGAGTTTGGATGTTGAACCGCCAATGCAGCGATCCAATGGATACTAACAATGGTTGTCCTGAGGGCGATAGCTTGAGCATAGTTGCAATCCTGTCATTGGGCTTTTTGTGGTTACAACAGCTCTCCGCCACTGGAGTTGACATTCGAGCGACATGCTATGCGGATAACTGGGGATGGACGGTGCCTGAGGTTGAATCCCATTCGATTGCCTTGCGAATCACCGAGCAGTTTACTGCATCGTGTCGTATGATGATTGACTGGGCTAAATCATGGACATGGTCTACCCATGGTGATGTTGCTATTGAAGTTCAACAACTTTTTGGGACGCTTCTGGCCAATGTTGACCTCGAACATGTTAAGCATGCACAGGATCTTGGATGTGTCCATACCTATCGGGGTTGCCCACGCCTTGGTCAATTTGTTGACAGACTTTCCAAAGCTCATGCTCAGCTACTCCGACTGCAGGCTATGCCACATGACACCAATGTTAAATCACAGTTGGTAATGGGGGGTACCTATCCTGCTGCTTTCTATGGTGTTGAGGTGTTGCCCATTGGTGAGCATCATTTGCAGCAGCTTCGTCCCAAGATTTCGAACGCAGTCTTGGGACCCAGTGGCTCTCGTAACAGTGCCATAGCCATTGCTTGTTTGCCGAGCCTCGATGATCCTCTGGTGTACATCATTAGCAGAGTCCTGCGATCTGTCCGGCGTTTCCTCTTTTCGCTGTCCACCGAAGATGCTACCAAGTTTCTGCATATAGCTTCAACTCATTCCACCAGGTGGAGTGACTGTCATGGACCGGCAGGTTGTTTGGCCTACTATCTTTCATTGGTGGACTGGGCAGTTGATGATCAGGGTTGTGTTCTGGTGGCGGATGGCATAACCTTGTCTCTTAGGGCCACCAGCACCAAGACATGGAAACATTGGTTGGAAATAGCTCGCCAGCCATCACTTCTGCAACGGTTTTGTAAGCGCGACATACTTCATGGTTTGGTCATGAATACTCTGGAAACCAAACGTGTGTTGCGCAAGTTCGACCCACCGGCACAATGTCAATTAGTGAACGAAATCTCTGGTGCATTTCAACTGGCAAATCAGAAAGTGAAATGGACTGCGGATGCCACTGATCGGTGTGTGTTTTGCAACGAAGCTGATTCACGTTTCCACAGATTGTATGAGTGTGTGGCATTTGATCACGTCCGATTTCCGTATAGATCGCTTTTGGAGGCTTTTCTCACTGCGGATTCTCTCATTCATGAGTTGCCAGTGCTTTTTCAACATGATGATCATGACACCATGCATGCCATTGCACATCTTCATGTTGAGGCGGTTTTCCCAGAGGGTTTGAAACATCACCTGGAAGTGCTGCAGCGGCAGGGACATGAACTGCATTTCTACACTGATGGTTCTTTGATGTTTCCTGCTTTTCCAACTGCGAGATATGGTGCTTATTCTATCGTGTTGGATACATGCCTAGATGACCGTGAAAGACAGCAAATGGTGCAAATGTGGCAACAGACAGGAGTGATGCCACCTAGTCTCCGACCTTTTGCTGCAGCCAGGGTCACTGGTCGTCAGACTATTTACCGAGCTGAAATGTTTGCTGTGCTCAAACTGTGTGAGTGGATGGATCGTGCATGTCTTCATGTGGATTCCCAGGCCGTGCTGGATGCAGTTGACAGATGCTACAAAGTTGATGATCCGCTGCTTCTTCAAGCTGATGCGGACTTCGATTTGGTTGAGAGGTTGTGGACAGCAGTTCGTAGTGGATCCTTTCGATTTCGGAAAGTTGCTGCACACAAAGATCCGCATGCAATGACAGACTGGCGGGAGATCTATCGGACACTGGGTAACCAATGTGCCAATGATTCTGCCATCTCTACGAACAGATATCTCTATGCGCCTCAAGCTCAAGTGTGGGCTGCTATGGGGCGTGAGGTTGAGAACTCCTTTGAACAGCTGCATCAGCTGTACAAGCTGCATTTAGAATTGCACAAGGCACGTTCCATGCAGGAACAACAGAATCAGGTTCAATCTTCACATGGGCTGGAAGCTGAGGTCCCAGATGCTCAGAGGGACCTGCTGGCTGGATGGAGAGTGGACGAAAGTTGGTCTATATCAAGGGTGAAGGTTGACCTTACCATCCGAAGTGTGATGGGCCCGCGACTTTCCAGGCAATATCTTCAATGGGTCAGAGAGTTGAAATGGCCAGCGCCGCATGTGCTGGTACCTGATGATCCCGGAGTGACCTTTGTTGAACTGTCTTTGAGTTTCATGCTGCACTGTGGAAGCTATTTACCGGTTCGCAGACATCGCAATGACGGTACTGCATTCTTGTGGCTTGCTGGCAATGCAACTGAGGCCATGGACAATGGACTGACTATTTCAGAACTGGGGTGGACGATGAGTTATTGGATGCATCAGATGGAGCAATTGAGCTCCCCTGGCTTCCTTCCTGACATTCCTCATGGCAACTGCCGCAGTCTTTATAGACTAGGTGCCCGTAACCATTCCAAGGGTCTGATTCGTCGTCCGGAGATGCCATTTCAAAGAGAAGTTGTTTCACGTTTGGCCACACTTTCGATGAAGCATGGTGCCGCTCTGCCACAGCAGGGCCTTGACCTTCCGGTCACGGCCGATGTGACATCTCTGAGATCAGAGCTGTGTGATGGTCTGCTGATGAAGCAAGAGCGAGTCAAAAGGGAGGTGCAATGTGTTCGACGTTTGACGAAGCTTTGAGTTTGATCCTGATCCAATGGGTTCGGATCTTTGTCCTGAGCCTGCATCCACCAGAACGGTGCAGGGACTCTCTGTCGCAGAGAAAAGGGATCGTTGGGCCAAACGCGTGCTGAACTGGAACGTTCATGAGGACCGAAAGGTGGGCAGACCTCGACAGCAATGAGATGACAGATTGCAAACATATTGTCGTCATGCCAAAAATGCTTCGTGGCGTGAAATTTCATTGAATAAAGGTCCTTGGGCCAGTCATGAAAAAAATTGTTGGATTCTGTCTTCGTTGACTTGACGTCAGCATAGTTATTTTGCCCGTGCCCTCAATGGGCCGCCCAAACATTGGGCATACAGGTTTCACTTCACTTCGTTTCACTTCACTTGTTCGTACGGTTTCGTCGGTCTATTTATAGGTTGTGTGTGGTTACAATACTGGTTCCCACAAACCGGGTTTTCGGTAGCCTCCAAGAATATAGGTTGGGTTCAAAAAAATTTGTTCGGTTGAGTACAGGTGAAGCATCGGTCCCCCCTATTATCGTCATTTTTTTTGGCAGACATGTCATGGTCGAAAATTGCAATAGCGTCTGGCTACGTTTCCAAATGCCAAGGTTGCTGGGCCCGGCCTAATCGGCAGCATCACTAACAGGTAGGTAAAACATCCCCCTGGAAATTTCAGCTAGAGAAAGCAAGGCCCTAAGGCCACTTAAGACTGTTTTCTGGTAGGTTTTTAATGCACAAAGAGATAGCCTGGAACTATCATTTTGTAGCAAAGTGCTTGTTCATGAATGTCTTTTACGTCATTTTGCCTATGATGGAAAACCTTTTTGTAGCACTGAGGGATTCCGCCATTTCAAGAGATCCCAGAATTGCAAAAACATTTTGTAGCTGATCTTTGTTGGAAAGTCTTTTTGTAGCATCCATTTTTGACAGTTGGAAGTTGGATATCAGGTTAGGGATCATCCTTTTGTAGCCATGGATTTTGGGGGTTGGATTTGGTTTTTGTTGTCCCAAAGGCCAGGGCCCTTGATCTGTAGCTAGACATTGGGCTGCACAGGGTGCCCCCCGAAATTTCCAGGGGGATGGTAAAACGAGTACTGGCTTGGAACCCACATGGAGCACGAAAAACTGGGTACCCACGGCACGATTGGACAAGCAAATTCGTGGCTTATTTGCGATTTCAACAATTTGGGGACTGGCATGTTCTCGCCCAAGACCAATCCCTCTGGATGCAGACTTGTGATGATTTTGTGGAATTTTGTTCCACAAATTGATGTTTTTTGTCTTGCCTTGCCTGTGCCCCCAAAGGGGCTGCTTTCGGACATGCCCGCGCAAAATCAAAGTCAAAGCCGCTGGAAGCCTGGTGGATAAATGCTCATATCTCGGAATTTTGTTTTGGCCACTACACAAAGGCAACCTCCGCAGCACCTCAGGACACCAAAAGGACTGATTGCGGAGGTGTTGAGCCCAATTCAATCACACAAATGGCTTGGGTGCACGCTGCAAGCTCAGAGCGCTGGCAACCGCGAAGCTGACCCACAGAGTCGCTTTCGAGCAGCGGCGAAGGCATTTCGCGCACACAGTTGATGGCCACGCAACAAGGACATTTCCCTGCCGTCACATGCGCAGTTTTTTGATATGGTGGTCAGCTCAGCAGTCGTGTTTGCGGCGCGCACCGAAAGGTGCACAAAACGCACTTGGCCACACTCGACGTACACTGCCGCAGATTGTTTCGGAGTGTTGTTCGCGCCCCGGCGGGCATGGATTAGACGAACGAGGCCTTGGCATGAAATTTTGCATGACTGGAAAGCGGTTGTGGCGCAACTGCTGGCCATCCCCCAACACCAGATTTTTGCTTGCTACATGGCCCGGTTCGATCAACAGCGTTGGACGTCACGTATCCTCAAGTGGACGCCCCAAAACAAAAGATCAGGACGTGCCTTCCACACGCGGGAGTATCAACGGCCAAATTTTTCACAGTGGAAAAAAATTATTGGGTGATTGGATGTCTATGGTTTCAAGTGGAGGCATTTTGTCCCAGTATTTGTCCGACTTTGTGCAGTTCATGACTATGTGGATCTAAGAGGTTTTCTTTCGGACACACGGGCCAAGAGTCAAAATTCAAAAACCTCTTAGCTGGGCGTTGCCCAGCCCCAATCCGCGGGAATTCTGTGCTCCCTTGAACCTAGCCAGCGACGCTGGCAACCCAACAAGAGCAATGGGAGTTGAAGGGTGCATTCCATGTTAACTCCTTCATCCGTATCTTGCCGCAAGAACCGACAACGCATAGGGGTGACTGGCTGATACCACCCTAGTGAACCATATCAAACCCAAAAAGAATGTGATTGGAAAGAAATTTTCCTGTGAACATCCTTGAACACAATAACGTGCATTTTCGACAAAAACCGCGATTGTTCCGGAATCCACATCAAGCAGCGGGTTGATACCCGCAACACAAACGGTGGGCTAGGGTGGGATCAGGGGAATGTTGGAACGAAGATTTGTGGCAGTGAGATGCAGTGAGTTCAGAGTTGGCCAATGGAGTTCAACAATATCACCAATGACGCCAAAAGAGTTGGAGGGAACCGGTTCCTCCTGCGGCAACGCGCGCGCCAACCACCACTCCATTTATTTCAGTGATCACCGCTGGTGCCCGTCGTCATGGTTGGAGGTGCCAAGATTCCACATTGATACCCCACTTCTGTGTAATGTTTTTTCTAAAACGAAGATTTCCTCATGACAGAAGGGCATCCAAAGCCAGGTTGACCCCGCACAGTTCGCGCGAAGACACACCAAACAATTGTGTTAATTTGTTGTCGGGCCTGGGACCCCACGCATTCCCACTTCCACGGCGGCAACTTTGGCGCAGGCGGTTTGCGGAGCAGAACGGGTGGTTCAATGATGCATTTTTGTTCACCGGTGTTTTTTTCGCAGTCTGCTTCCGCAGGACCGGCCTCAATCCTGGTGATGCCCAAATTTTGCGGGCGCGAAGGGTGTTTGTGGTTCACTTTTTGCACGCTTCAAGTCGCAGGCAGGCATGTGGAGCGGCAACAAAATTTGTGTGTTGCACCCATTGTTATGGCGCTGGTTCTGCGCTTGTGCTTTGCACATTGGAGATGCCTTGAAACATGGGCCCGAAGATCCACATTGGTTTACGTTGACCGGGTGTTTGCACCAATTGTGCCAAAATCATCTAAACCCCCATGTATTGCTTCCGTGGATCGAAACAAAATCCATCCAAAAACAACAAAAATCGCCCACAAACATCATGTTTGCTCTGCACCCGCGCCACCCCGTGCCAATCGAAGACCAACACCCAACACCCCTACCACAGTCCAAGGTGAACAAAGGGCAAAAAATTGAAAAAACATGTGTACATCAAACACACGTTTCGTTTCGAAATATTTGCGCGAAAGTGACCGAGTTCAATGCCGTTGCTTAGAAAAATGAATATTATAATGAAGCGTTGTTTTGTAGATTTTGCGGGGTGATGCTATGTAGCATCATGTAGCCAAATTGAGAAAATATTTGTTGGCAAATGATCGTAATCGGTCGTCCCATCTGCAGGCCGGTCTCCCAGGCCATCTCGTCCGTTGGGATGGGTTTGAAATTGCCCTGCCATTGCATCAGCATAGTCCGCCACAAACATCGCCGCGCCCACATTTGACTTGAAATCGTCGGATATGAGCCTCCCAAGGTATTGACGTTTACCGTTGCCCAAAACCAGTCCCACCAGCTGCCCTACAACATGAGCAACTTGGAAATGCAGGGTTCCGTTGTAATTTTTTTTGGAAAGACGTATTTGCAAACTTACCTTGCGCAACTCGCCGTCCAGCATTTTTTTTAAAAACGGGCAAAATCAGCGCCGCGGCATCGATGCGCATTAATCAAATGCACGGGAAATTGAAACCGGGCAAATTGATAGTTAAAAAAACATATCAAAAAAACGTCCACGAACGCATGGCGACCGAGACCAGTGGTGTTCATCAAAAACTGAAATCATAAGGTTTTGTGGCTGGTTGATGGTTTCAACCTGACACATGTGTAAGCCTGGTGGTTTTCCTCGGGCGGTTCCGCCATCACTGCTTCCACGATTCGCGAGTAGGCTATGGATGGACATGGCTCATCCGCCGAGCTGCTGCCAGGACCACGAGCATGGAAATGTCTGTCATGCAACGCACGGTCACTAAAATCTGCTGGTGCCATCTTGGCGCCATAATTTTTGTTTGCTTATTTTTTCCTAGGAAACTATTCTGTAGCAGGCCAGCCACATCCGCGAGCAACGCGTCGCAGAGTGCCACTCATGCCATGGCAGCCATGCCCGCCCCCCAACCCATTACTTGCAATTAAGGAAACAACATGCGCAAGCCGATGGATGATGAAACACATGCGACTCTCCCAATGGAGTGTTCGATTAATGCAAGCCGCTGCACGCATCATTTGACATATATTGCACTGCTATATGGGCGGCCTTGTGTTTTTGTAGTGTCCCGGCCCCCCGGCTGATTCACCCACAAAGAACATTCAGCAACATGTGTTATGCTTGCAATAAACATGCACTTAATAGATAAAATTGAAATGGGTCGCCTTTGCCTGTCTGGAGGCGGCCCCTTTGGGTGCAGGTGGCCGGTGACACTTTTTTGAAGAAAATGCTCAATGTTGTACAGCCACCTTGGTTCAGTGCAAAATCCGACGACATCATATTGGAAGGAGCATTATACGTCAAGATGCCGGGCAACATCAAACCATCCATCCAGTTGCTTGAAACCGGTGTGCGCCGAGAATTTGGACGTTCGATTTTGTCTTGGGAGACCAAACGATCTGCCCCCAGAAGGCCCCAATTTTACAGAAAAATCAACGACGTTTCCGACCAGAATTAAGCATGTAATTAAAAAACGCGCAGCATCCCATATTCCCAGAACAATATAACTTTTACATTGCTCCTCAGTTTCTCAGTCACATGATTTTTTTTCTCTCAACATGACTCACGGCATCAAACTTGAGGTTTTCGACAATGAAACATCGCAGTTCAGCAGTTTGCTGCCACCTTTGCCTGGCAATGTATTTTTTTGTCGGTCGTGTTCGCGTGCGTCATCACTTTCAGGCTTTGTCGCCGATAAAACATCATCGGTCGTGTTGCCCCTGGTAGCAACCGAGCGGAATAACGAGGGCATTACCAGTACAGCCTCACAACGGAGCAGGCGAACCAATCCAAGACTATCAATTCCAGACATGTGGCAGGAGAAAGACATGGCATTTTCAATGCAAGGAAATTTTGAGGTTTCGTCCGGGATTGATGAAAAGAAAGGGCGTTGGTGAGCAGGTCAACTGCTACTATCACCAGGCCGGCGTGTGCACAACAGAATGAAATCACCTTGCTGGGCACATGTTGCCTGGTGTTTTTTTTCGACATTTGATTTTGCAGCCCAAAAAACATCCATTCAATTGCTCACAAGTGTTTGCCTTCCCCGTGGTTTGGAAATCAAGAGCATACCTTTCACAACGCCATGGGAATAAATCGGATACCATCCAAACACTAGTTCCCCGACGCTGGCCAACGCCATGCAATCCAAGCATTCTGGGCAGCCGTTTGGAACCAATGACCGTGCCACGTGACAGAAAACGCAAAAATCTACAAGGACCAACCTTCGATGCATCCGGTAGCAACAACGAAAATTCGCATATGTCGGTTTGCCCACCATGCATGGTACCATGTTCTCATCACCAAATTGGTAACCATTCCTCATGAAATCCCATTGGAAACCAGCAATTATTGGGTGACAATATTTTTGGACAAACCTATGCGATTGTTGGTACAGATTTGTGTTCAAACCATGGCATAATCAACCTGGATTTGGCCTATTCATGCACAAAAGGTGAACTTTGATTAATTACATGTGTCAAGTTGTTTCGTTTCCACCTTCCATTCGTTCAGCTTTGGAATGCTTGCCTCCGAAACACGGTGGCAACATCCCGTTGCATGGCCATGGCGGAAAGTGACGTCCAATCGCCGATGTTCCCTTTTCCAAGTCCAACCATCGGACAGACGGCGCACATGGGTGACTGTCATATCGATTTTTTCTTATGCTGCAAGTTTCTTGGCCAACGATGTGTGTTTTTGTGCGTTTGTGCGTTTGTTTGCGGTCCTAAATTTGTTGATGTCCATTTGCAATCGGTTTTGCCGCCAATAATTGAAAATCGTGATGAATCATGTTAATTTATGTTTTGTTTTGTTTCGTGGTCGCAAGTCCGGAATTCCCCTTACATCCTTTGATTTCTTCCTCCTGACTGTTTGCCCCGCCCAGGTAAATTGGGCAGAAACTCTGCAAACACTTTGCGGGGTCATGCTGCTGCACAGGTGTTTGGGCTATGCTGCGGGCATCAGTTTCGAAAAATGATTTGATATTTGATGTTGTTTTTTCATTTAATGTTGGTGCCTGCACACTGGAGGTGCCATGTGTTCCACTCATTGGTTTTTTTGTAGGTTGAGATGTGCAAATTCATTTGGGATGTTTCGGTGTTGTGCCGCAATGTCTTTGCAAACAAGTTTACCAAGGAAGGTGCTTCATTTGTGGCGCAAATTGCCGATGCGGCAAGCTACGACCTGATAGATGTGTGGCTGGCTGGCAGTGGAGGGAAATGGTTGCCCTGCATGATTCACCTGCCAGTGGAGCGCGGGGTTCTTGGATCATGGTTATATAATACTGAATGTGTATATATATATATATATGTATGTATGTATGTATGTATGTATGTATGTATGTATGTATGTATGTATGTATGTTTGTCGTATGTTTTCCTACCCTCTGCGAACCTCTTCGCCGGCAAATAGTTCCGGGCCGCACCACGATTGCTCATGCATCATCGTAGTGAATGACCAAGACATTTGTTTACATTGAAATTGTGTTTGACATCCTGGTTCGAGTTTCCTCTAGGATCCTGGGGGGGTTAACCCCCCTGGAAGCCAGTGATTTTCTAGAGAAATTCAATGATTTCAAGTGTTTTTTGTATGGAAATTTTGAAGCTGTTCGCCCTTGAAATTCTTGAGAGCCTTTTTGGCCATACCATTCGTATCAGATCAAGTTTTTCTAGAAGCGAAAAGTGCGGAAATTGCGGACACTATGATAACATGTCTGAAAACTCGTAGGGTAATCTGATGTAATCTGAAACTCGCAGGGGAATCTGAAACCATCTGAAACCGTTCCAAGATGTTCCAAGTAAAGTTTGTAGCGCTACCGCTTCATATCAAATATATTCAAATATTATTCAATCATATCAATATCGATTGTTTACTATTTTCTATTGTTTTCTAGCCGTATTCAGGACGCTCAGCTTGATGGCAACTAGGGATGGCTGAAAGCTGAACGCAGAACCGAGCTCGAGAAAAAGGAATCGAAAAAATTGATCGAATCGATCGAATCGAATTCTTCGATGGACACAGCATGTCCCTAGAGAATTGACTGTGCCCATGTGGTAGTTCTAGAAAATGATGCGGAGTATTCCGCATGTTGGATGAGCTGGAAGGTCACCCCCCAAACTTCTAGACCATTTTTGGCAAAACATTGAAAAAAAGGCTCTTCTGTATGTTGGTGATTTTCTATGATGCTGGAATTCCTGTGCATGAACTGCTTGTGGTTTTCTAGGGTCCAATGACCTATTTGAGTGTATGTGCTTCTAGAAAAGCACGGTGCCCAACCCAACCCAGAAACTCGAAGGGGAATTGTTTGACTGTAGCTGGTCACGGATGCCGACCAACATAGCAATATTACCTTGTTTGTTGTGTTTCGTCACGTCTTGTTTTGGATTTGTTTCCATTGGTGTTTTTTTTCGACGAGGTGCGTACGAGGCGGCGAACATTGCATCAAAGTAAAGCGACGCATTGCCCCTTGGGCAGTATGCATGGATAGCCTGTGGAGGATGGTTGAGAAGGACAATTTGTTTTCATTAGCATAAACAAATATATATGTATATATACAATGATGGTTATAATTTTCGAATCGTAGGAAACCCATACTCCAAAGAAGAAGACGAAAAAAATCAATGCAGGTTTCTTGATGGACAATCTAGACGGGCCAGCAACCGCGTTCATTTTTGAGGACAAGGACGGTGTGATGAAACGCCTTGAACTTGGATTCTTTGCTGCAGTTTGAATGGGTTGTCGCGTCAAAAATGTTTTCCACAACAATCGCTGTTTAAGACGGGCATCAGTAGATGCATCCATGAAATTAAACATGGAATCACTTAATTATATGAAATTGAAATTGGAATATAATTTTGACAAGGTTTCGGATGACATGGTTTTTGGGAACAAAAATTAAAATCAAATAAAATCATATAAAACCGAAAAACATACAAAAAAAAAAATATAAACATCTTGGATTAACCAACGGATGAATATCAAATTCCATAGTCGGTTTGATTCGGGCCAAAAACCAAGGGCCGGTTTTGAGAATCAAAAAGACTGAATTCCACAAACATGACTGAAACATGTGTGTGTTTTGATTTGTTTAGATTATATAAGGTTTTTCATGTCTTGCAATTTTCTGAGATCTTGAACGAACTACAACATTGAGAAATTTTGACCAATTTTTACGGATCTTAGATTCTTGTCTATTTGGGAAAGGAAGGTCTGAGATATGTTGAAATATTTTGAAACATTTCGAAATTGTGTAAAATATTCTGATATACATCGTGAGATTTTCTGAATCATAAAAACAACAATGGAGGAACTAAACCCCGCAGGATCTGACCCCGCAACTTCAACCCAGTGATGGAACTTGCAAAGGTCCCAAAAGAAAAAACACATGCCAGTTGCGAGATCCAAAGCAGTAAGTGGTCACTTCTGATGAGAACCAATCAATAGAACCAGCTGCCACCTATAGATACGTATACTGTATACCGTATACTGAAATCGTTGGTGGGTCTCCCTTGAAAACTCTCCAGCTGGTCCCTGTGACTTTCAGGACTGCCATGTCCTCCTCCGATTCTGCTGCTGCATGATGGACCGGGACTGCCTTCAAGATCCTTGCTTTATGAAAATTTGAGGTTGTCCATGACTGCTTCTTGCCTTTGCAATATCCGAACTCATAGACAAACCCATGTAAAACGTCGTTTCATGTCGTTTCTTTCCACGGTGTAGGCATAGAATTCTGCCTTTGGACCGTGTGCATCCAATTGCTCGTTGACGGGATGCACGGGGTCAAGTCTGGGAGCGGTGGCTTGGCAACCAGGATATTTGGAACCCCTGGAAGCAAGACTTTGCACCAATGGGCGGACTTGCTACATGCACCTTGGTTTCTGAAGGCTGCTGGGAGTCCCCAACAAACCCGTGAGGATTGGGAGGCCGTTGGCGGGCATCCGGTGGAAAAGTTGCCATGGTGGTCGACTCATCTTATGCTGCTCGATGCTGCGAATCAGCAGGCCGTTCAGCAGAAAAAACATGTGATATACTATATAGAAATTTTCACTAGGCTGTGGACCCAGCATTCTTGGACAGACCCGAATGGAATCATCACGATTTGGCTGCCAAATATTGCAGGTTTGCCACAACATGGAGGGGCCGAGGTGCCAACCCAATTATTTTTTGTTGTTTAATTCCGCTTGTGAAGAGGTCCATGGCATGTTGGTGGAATGGTTTGATTATGCCTGATTGGTGGCGACTACTGTTTAATTATGTAATCATAAGAGGTCGTAAAATCAAACCATAGGACAAAATACAGTTCAACCGCTCCTGGAACAACATTCACGGAATATTTTGCTGATGTTGTTTGGATCGGATGGAGCGAGCCGCTCGTGGAATTTCATCACAAGCAACCCCTGAGAAAACATCGCGGAGTACCCCGATACATGTCGCAGGTAGTTGTGTTTTCTGCATGCCTTGAAGCTGAAGCCTAATGCAAATTGATTGGCGCCTTTAAGATCCAACAATTCTGTGACTACGCTTGGGTCAGAGCCACTCAATTGCACAGAAAAATGGTTGCCTCACTCCAAATCGCCTCAGGTACGACCAACTTGGATGCGGTATGTCTTCTTCGGACCTCACAGATCTTCGCTCCGATGATTTGCAGGGGATGGTGCGAGATTTCAACGAGGTCATGGCGTTTCTGAAGCACTCACTCGGTGAGGCCGTGTGTTGGGCCGTGCTATTTGTAGATGGTTTCGTGGCGACAGGTCAATGCCTGGCTCATGCTAGAAGACCTAGGAGAATGGCCTAGAGGTTGCCTCCATGAACATGGAACTATTCACCGCACCATGGGGATGCTCCCGTAACGCCTTTCATGGACCCACTGCCGAGATGATTGTCCCCATGTTCCATGATGGACCGATTTGTGCATCACTTTATCAGTTTTCAGTTATCAAGAATCATTGTTAATTACCACTATCATTGGTCCCGGCTCACCTTTCAGTTACCATCATTTACCATCATTAAATACCTGTTTAATCCCGTGGAAACATGACTCAACTCAACATGGCTAAATATGTCTCAACATGTCTCAACATGGCGAAATATGTCTCAACATGGCTGTAGGTCAAAACCCTGTACCCCTGGTTCTCCATCATTAACCATTGTTTCCCACTATAGTTTCTTGGGTATTAACCACCATGAGATTGGTTGGTTAAGAGCTTGACCCACAGCCATATATAGCTGGTATATCCCTTATATCCCCTACTATTGTTGGTTGTCATCCCCTATTATTAACTATTAACCATTGGTTGGTTGGTTGAAATCACCAACCAGCTAAACATGGCCAATCCTATCAGCAATGTGCACCGGTTTCCACTGCTTGGAGCGTCACCGAGCCGCTCGCACCTGGAGGAACAAGTCCATCTTGTGGCGCACGGCGCCGGAGGCGCGAAGCGGGGTCCTGGGGGTGGGCTTGGCATTGGGAAACCATGGGATTTTCGGTGAATCGCCGTGGCTTCAAGCCACTTAACCATCCAGGTCGGCCCAACTTGTGCGTGATTAGTAATCAGGTTTTAACTTGTTTTGAGTAAAATTTGGGGTGGTTGAAGAATTCATGGATCTACCATTGGATTGTTCAATGGCAAAGTTGAGGCTTTTGTCAAGATCCCAAAAATCAACTATATAATTCTTCCGGTCTTCCTGAGGAAATCCAATCCAATATACCATGTGAGAAAGACCAAGTTGATTGGCTGCGGTATGGACCTCAGATGGTATTTATGATTCATTTGCATATGTTTGGTGGCACTTGGTATTGATCCATAGCCACGCTGCAGACCGTGCAAAGTTTGATCATATCATATATCCCAGCCATGGTTGTTCCCTCAAACTGTTTGTTGGCACCCCCAACCCCCTTCCGTCTTCATCGTCATGGGAGATCCAGTTGCAGATTTGCTAATGAACCCCCCATTCTTGATAAACCAGCATTTGTCTCGTCAGATGTTGCCTACTTAACTGGCTGGTGGTTCGCAGGGAGCGATTCGTTCTGGCCCTCTAAAGGGGGAGTGATTTGGATGTTTTGGAGCTACATTTGATGGAGGAAATCCTGCACCACCCAGATGGGCATCCCAAGCAATCTTGTGTGAGGACACCCCCTGCAACCCATTAATCTCACTGTTGTGGTAGCAAGGTGGGTGGTGCAGGATTTCTCCATTCACAGATTTCATGTCCGGCATGAACCCAGCACATACTTCAACATTAAGATTTGGGGTTCCTAGGGGCTGTGGACTATGAAAGTGGTGCAGGATTTCTTCCATCAACAGTACCAGGAGTGGCCAAACCAAATGGTAGGTAATCTCATTTAATCAACCTAATTTGATGGTTCAACAACTGTTAGTTTGAAAATGTCTAGTTGCAGTGTGGTGACATGGTGCCCTGCTCCAGGTGCCATAGTGATGGAAAGCCTTGTCCGGCACCGCTGTGGCAGAGAAGATTTGCCGAAGCCACGGTCAGTGTGTTTGACTCTTGGGCATCGTGGGGTGGATGTGGCACATGTAGGGCGGTTATGACAGGCCTCTGAATCACAATTCAAAATCAGGATGACTGGTTGGTGGTTTGATTCACTGTTCTATTTTCCTTGATATTACCAAATGGTTGATTGGTCGACCACCAAGATTCTGATGATAGTACCCAATGTTGTAATGAATCACCACTGACACCATCAGTCACCATGAACCATCAATATCATCAACCATCATCAGACATCATCGTCCATCATTTGTTTAGTCATTACCAAGCATGTATAACCATCACTCACCGTCATCAACCATCAATATCCACCATCAAGCAGGATTTAACCATCATCAGCCAGTATGATCAATCAGTATAGTCATTACTAAGGTTTACCAACCATTGCCATCACTCACCACCATATTTGACCATCACTCAACATCATAAACCATCATTGCCCACCATCATTGAGCAGGAGTTAACCATAATCAGCCATTATGATCCATCATTCCTATAGCCACTATAGTCATTACTAACCATCACTCACCAAAATCATCAACCATTAACCACCCCTATCTCATCATTATAGTCATTACTAAAATCAACCATTAGTCTGGCGAGTCACTAAAATCATTACTATAGCCATTATAGTCACCAAAATCATTAACCGTCACTCACTATCCACCATCATTCGCCACCCATCCTTCAGCTGACCCTCCAAGGCTCGGCGTTTCCACATCCACCGCCCTGGCGGATCGCGCGGCAGAGACGCTGATGGCCGCGGCCGCACGCAGCGTCGGCGCCAACGAGGCAGCCCGGGCCTTTTGGTTTCGCGACTCGGCGGTGGAAGTGGCCGTTGGGGCTGGTGGTCATGGCTGGTGGTTGGGGCTGGTGGTGGTCGTGGCTGGTGGTGCTTGTTGGTGTTTGTGCTACTCCATTTGGTCAAATATCATCCCAAAAAAAAACGACTTGGACTTGTGCATTTTCGAGCTATTTGAAGCTGATACCCTTGGTCAGATGATATGACGCTTCGTTGCTGATCAACAATGGTCGATGTGTCGATATTGATGACGTTAATGAATTCAATAGCGTTTGTTACAGGGCAGCAAGTGCAAATGAAGGTGGCTGATGAAGAAGATGATGAGGATGATGATCAACCAATAATCGATGGTTGAGGGAAGATGATGGTTATTGATGATGATGAGGAGGAGGAGGATGTCTCATGACGGTTGATGGTTGATCAAGGAGATGGTTGTTTGCTTCATCCACCGCTTGCCGCTTCCACGAAAAGTCCTCAGCCCCCAGGCACTTGCCACAGGGCCCACCTGGTGACAGCAGAGGATGTCATGAAAACAGAATTGGTTTCCATCCGATCCGGTCGGTGTTCTTGGAACCATTTTCTCATGGAAATGAGTTACCATGGGTAACAACTACCATATGGTTCCATTAATGATTCTACTACTCATTACTGGTACTTTGCTCACCCTGAATCTAATCATGATTCTTAACTACTACCACTACCCTTGGTTCTATGAATAGCTATCACCATGAGTTCTGTGTGTTCAAGGGGCCGGGAGGCGGGCAGGTGTATCATGGCATCACCGGACACTAGAACCATTGCTGATCATCATCAACCACGATCATCCAGTGGTGGCCATTATTTTTGTACCATGCCAGCAATTATTTCTTCATCATCAGAAACATTTTAGATGGTTATCGACCATTTCTAGCCAGTATTAACTAACCATTCAGAATTGTCATTGTGGCAGATATTTCGAGGATAAGCCACACTATACATGAGTGGTTATGGTTGATCATGTTATTCGTCGTTAATTGCCGTGACCAGCCACCATCAACCTATACCATTAGTAACCACCATTCTCGGCCATTGCAATTGCTAATCCAGTGACAGTACCACTCTTGCGTGCAACCTCACTCTGACTTTCAGCACCTCCCTTTCGTGCAGCATCATCGGCACTCCGGCTCAATGCTTGCAAAGTTCTGTGAGTCTATAGTGAAATTCTTGCAATTGTTGTCATGGAGATAGGTAGCTGTCCATATATCATACCTTCACGCACATATATACATTCACATTTAGCTGAGAGATAAAGATCTGAATATCTGGGATATGTCATGTTTCTGCCTGTTTTGCGTTGGTGGCGTTGGTATCGATCCTCATGGATAACGATGGTCCCGCGGTCCCAACTGCATCCAGCAGGGAGTTGTCTCAGCAAGTGCCACGAGATCTTCTTCAAGGTGTCCCAATTCATTGCCTTTTGGCTTGTGAGCGTTCGCAACGAACCATGCTTGGAGTCGAAAGCAGCGTAAGCAGCTCAAGCATTGTTTGCACTTTGATGCCTTTATCAGTCATGACTGGCATACATCTCGCTGGTTGAAATATGGATCTTTGCTGCTATTCTTCAATGCCAAGGCTGCTGCGGTGGCAACGTTGGTTGTCAGTGTCATACTAGGTGTCCTCGTGCAGTACCAAATTATACCTCCGGGATATTGGGCTGTAGCTATCGGCTACCTCACCTTCATTGTGGTCCTGCTCTTTTGGCAAAACATTAGAGCTTTGTTCTTGAAGCCAAAGTTGGCTTTTCTAGACAAGCTCACAATACCTCAGGAAGACGAGGAGGTGAAAGAGACATGCATTCTCGGGCTGGCAGGATTCTTGACATGCTCGCGGCAGTTAGTGGTTTTGTTCTCTGATTCTTACATTGATCGAGTTTGGTGTGTTTTTGAATTTGCGACATTCATGCGAATTCATGGAGGTAAGAGACCAGTACGAGCCATTCTGGTGGCACTTCCGTTGCTGTTTTTGGTGCACTTTGCTTGGTGGTTTGTAATAAGATCGCTGGGCGTCGTTTTGTTTCACACCTGGGAATTTCTTCCAATGATTTGGAGAATGCTAGTTGTGAGTGGTGCTGTTTTTGTTGTTTTTGCTGTGACGTACCCCTGTCAATCGCTGATTGGTGCGCAAATGACTTGGAACTTGCAAGACCTCGTTGCCAAGCTAAGCAGCTTCAAAGTTCAAGAAGCCAAGTGTCACTGCTGTTCGAGTGGCCACAAGACACCAAGTGGAGATTCAATTCCATGCGATCGCGAGCTGATTTATCAGAGTTTCTTAGCATGGTACCAAGATGCCGATTTGCAGGCTGGTTTGGACATGTTCAACATGGATGTCAGAAACAAGTACAGGCATCAGATTTTGGAGACCTGTGGCGGCTCGCGGATGATTCCGCTGGACCTTTTTATCTATGTGGTTTTCAGCACGTGCACCCCCTTCTTGATACGCAACATCCCCCTGGCTTGTGCCAAAGCAGAAGAGGAATCTGCAGATGGTTGGTTGGCTGTTTTGGTGGTAATGCGGGACTTGGTGGTTGGTTGGGGGTGGATGCTTCCAAGTATACTGATCTATTTGTGGACGAACAAGATTGCCTGGTCCTACCATCACCGCCAGTCAATGCTGACTAGGAGCATTTCAGCAGCTTTTGCGGTCATTTTTTCAGTTGGAGTCGGCTTCGTGGCACGTTCTTCTGAGCTTTGGGTGCCTGGAAACAATTGGATCCCTTTTGTCGCGCACGCATTTTTGATGTTTCTTGGAGTTTGCCTCCTACTGCAACCCAGATGTCCGGAGAAAGAGGCCCAAGAGGTTCCAGACCTGTCGCCGGAGAAAGACATCGACGAGCAGTCTGACTCCTTTTCCATTTGAGCACCGGATGTTCATCTAGTTGCTCATGTGCGGCGAGTGTGATAACTATAACGAATGAAATGGTCCTGTATCTAGCAGTCTCATGAGCCATCAAGGCGTGTCTCTAATGTAGTCCTTTCACATTTTTGCACGTTGCTCTGAAGGAGCATCAGCAACAAGTCGGCTGCAGTTTCATTCAGTTCAATGACACTGGCTCATGCCCGAAGGAAAACGTGGACGCATGTGGCCCGAACCATGTGGATTGCTCATACTCATCATTCTGCTAACATTGCCAAATACCAATGCAACCACCTGTGTCCAGACATGTTTAGTATGTCAATCCATGTATTCATTTAGGTTCAATAGTGTGCAGGTGCATGCATTTAAGTGCACATACATACACATGTTTATGTCTTCATGATTTACAATTGCTTCCGACAATGATAGTTTTCCATGGTAAGGCCATCCTTCTTATATGGATGGTTGGGAGTCCACCATTCAGAAGCGGTAGTTTGTGTGTGTGTGTGTGTGTGTGTCGGCATTGGTGTCGTGCCACCTTGTTTGGTTGTGAGTATGTTATGTTAGGGCTAAGGTCTGGCACTTGAACGCAGCTTGGGTGGCAACTTGGACGCCCAATTGCAAGATTACCTCGTTATGAAGGACAACTAAGCTGGTCCCCGTGACGTAGAAAACTGCGGTTGTTGTTGGTGGTGTTTTCTTTGGGATTTTGTTTCTGCCTCACCCACTCGCGACCCACCATAGTTGTTCACTAAGGCTTGCTTGCATGTAGAACCACCTGTCTACTACATCACGAACACTCGTCAATCACATATCCTTATTTTAACCTTAATTAGCATTCATTCGCCCCGTGGTCAATTTGTGTTCGTTTGTAATTTGGTTGGCTAATCACTGCATTGTTTTTTTTGCTACGGCCAATCGCTTTTTATTAGCTACGATGATGCCACTGTTTGCAGTTAAAAGAGGATATTGTATTGTAGCTATTCATGGTTATACTACATGATTATCATTCATTAGATGCCACTTATTATGATCACCATGGCTATACAATGAATGACCACCATGGTTAGTCAATGTTAGATCACTACTCATTGGACCCAGTAAAGTCACCAACACTTCTCCACTATGGCAGCTTCAGGGCATGTGTGCGCTATGAAGCCTCAACCCGGCTGCTTAGCCGATGCATACCAGCAACCCGCACGTGCGATGGGGCGGGGTGGGGGTACAACAATCAGTGTCGGTAGTAAGCTAATACTACTGATGACCCCTAGCTTGTATTATCAAATGCCCGTCAATGATGGATATGAGTTGATAGATGTCAATACCACCAATCACCAAAAAAGAAACATGAACGTCCAACGTCGCAATGTTATTGGGGGTTCTTTAGACTTTAGCTATGGTCACTAAGCGCAGGCCAACTGGTGACCTCGACAAAAAAACGTTGCAATTGAGCAATTTGACTGACCCATGAACTGTGGGGATCGAGCTGTCTAGAAGTGCTGCTTTGTTCTTGCCTGTTGTCCTAGTGCTGAGTCGCAGTAGGGTGAAGGATAGGCATGAGCGGACGTCGCCACGGATGTGTCTAGGTTTTGGAGTGGAACTTGGCTCGGCTGGTGGCGCGCTTGCCACCTCTGAGCGAATAGCCAACGACTGTCAACATCATCAGCACGTTGGTGGTTTTTATGATTTGACAAATTTCCCAATTTTTTGGGATGCTTGGTTGGTTGGTTCGTTCATGATATTTCATAATATTTTCGAATGGTTGAAACGATCCATCAGTCAACATTGACCAGTCTGATCAAACCACCACTCTGATTGGTCAGCGAAATTGATCAATTAGAATGAATCCGTATCAAATCACTCAAATGAAATCAACACCATATGATTCATCAACACCAATTACCATCAATCAATTCTGATTAATAAAACCAATAACTGATTTGTTTATCTTTTTGATTATTTAATCACTACTATCAATCAATGATTGATGAATCTGCAAGAATTATTATGATTCATTATATGTTTTGTTGATTACATTGAATCATGAATAGCCATTGATTGATGAATCAATGCATGAATCAATACATAACTATCTCAATGGTTACTAATCCGCCAAGACGCAGTCAATGGCTAGTATTCCGCCATTAATTGCTAATGATTCATGATTACTATTCATGATTACTAATCATGAATATTGAATCGTTCATAGCCCTTGCTTTGTTACGAAGCATGACATCAACCCCGCATGATGAGTCATGCGACCATCATGAGCACCCCTTGAGGCACTCCTTCGGTCGCCGCTGGGGCGCACTGCGAGGCCACTCGCTTCAGCTCGGGAGCGCGACGCTAGGTCCATGGTTGTTATGGTTGATGGGTCCATGGTTGAAAGGTGGTTAAGGATGGTTAGCACTTAGTAGCCATAGTACCTGCTGTTTGTGATCAGAAATTGCGCTTTTTTGAGTTGGTGAATATTGGTTAGTCGGAATTCTATTGCGGAATTAGCTTTGATGTTGCTGAACATCTAATCTTTGTGAATTTTGAATCGTGCATCGTGCTCAATTGCCGTGCTTCATCAAGAACATGAAGTAGCATATGCGGTGATCACAACCAGTAGCACTCAGCACTGGGTTTCGCCCGGAGATGTATCGGTCCTGCCAAAAAGCGGGTTCTTTGAACTCCACGTCAGGCCAGGAGTTGTGGTTAAGAACCAGCAGCCACCAGCGCCATAAGGACTTGGGAATGATTCATTTTCAACAATTGACGGCTATTGCTGGTTTCTGTGCATGACGGGAACAATACCGGTACGCCACCACAATCCCAGAGCGCTTGTGGCAACAGGGATGCCCATTTTTGGTGACCACACTGTAACTCACACCGGTTGAGAGAAAGTTGATGGACACATTAATGGTAACCCAGGACTAATAAACCCCTGGTTGATGGCTACCTAGGGGGGTTCCCATGGCTTAATGGAAAACCAGTCGGCGAACTTAGGGGATACCCCCTATTAACCAACACGAAGATTTCTCAATCACTTGGGGCAGCTGCAAAACTTTGTTGTGGGGCCCTGCCCTGGGTGTCAAGGCTCCACCTCCAGGTGACTTCCCAAGGGGTGCACTGAGGGGTGGTGGGCACCCGGTGCTCCACCACTGGGCCTCGCGGTGGCTCAGGCTTCGAGCGAACAGATCCTGGCCGTGCGCACGGGTGGCAGCTGCGAGGTGCAGGCGGCAGTCTCCTGCTGGGCGCGAGGCTTGCTGGACTCGTCCTAGCAGGGCATGGCTTCACATTATCATTGTGAATTTGGCGTTTTTGATGGTCAACCATGGCATTGTTGATCACAAATGTGGTGGTCGTCATCATCATCCCGCATTCTAGCTGCCAACAGCTCCCTGAAATTTTTGATCGGAGTCTCTGATTCGCTGCGTGCTGTTGCTTCCCTGGTGTTTGCCACCATGCGCCATTCATATACCATTCGTTGTCGGTCCACCTATGAACCAAGTATGGATCGCTTGGGATTCATCCTTGTTTCCGAGATCACCCTCTTGACCATCCCAAGTGTCCAGGGATGTGTCATTCACCATCGCATGGCCGAGACTCCTTTGGGATAAGCCATGCTATATAATGATATTGAACATCATGAACCACCCATGGAATCACCCTCAACCACCCTTAACCTCCCTCAACCAATCATCAACCAGCCATGAAAACCAACCATTAACCAACCACTTTCATTCACCCTTAATCAGCCATGAACTAGCCGTTCACCAATCATCGACCATCATTCACCAATCATCGATCTCTAACCAGCAACTAAGACTGTGAATCCTGCGCCGATGGTTAACCATCGATCACCATTTCAACCATCAACACCCATGAAAACCAACCACTAACCAGCCATTAACCAGCCACAAGTCTTACCCATACTTCTCCAGCCATTCACCGCCGCTGTTTTGCAGCCGCCAGCCACCATCGCTGCATCGGCAGCAACCTCGCTGCTCCAGGGGCCTTGGAAGCTTGGAGCCTCAGCGAAGAGGAGCTGGAGACCGCGGGGACCACGGACACCTTCCGCAACCTGCCGGTGTTGAGCCTGCGAGGGCAACATGACTTCGTCACTGAGGATGGCGCTTGGAGAAGATGGGGGTGGATGACTTGGCTGATGACTTGGCTTATGATGGGCAAACCATAAGAGTGGAGATGCCCAATTTTGTTGAATCTATGGCGTCTCTTTGTGATATCGCAGTCAGCTCATAGCTGCTTGGGATGAGCACAGATCACTTGCTTCACAGCATGTCGCTGCAAGTGGTAGTCCTATACATGTCGGCATGAATGTTCTCCGTGGTGTTAATGAACTTGTTCACTAATCAACAGGGAAAAAACGATATAACATGAATGACAGCCGCACATTTCGACATCATGCTTGACATTAGCGAGCTTTGCACCACCAGCACAGAACAGCACCCGATCCATCTTTTGTGCTGAGATTTGATCATCAGAAATCGATGAGGTTTCTCTAGAGAGATCACCTGGTAGTCGGTGATGTTAGGGATGACAAACTGGAATAACTGGATGACGATTGCGATGGTCATGGTGATGTCGATGACGGTAGTGGAAGAGCTCTCATTATCAATGATTATCATTTAAGAGCCATGATGGTAACAGATAAAGCCAACATATAAAGTTCGTGGTAAAGGTGGTAAACCTTGTAGTTTTAATGCTATTTTGCCAGCCTTTGATGGTCTGATGCCAGTGGGTGTATGAAAAGTGCCGCGTTTGTGCTCCACAGGAGTGCGTTCAGGCCTGGCGTGCCTTGGGCCGTCCGGAAGGTGGCGCCAAGTTCACAGAGAGCGTGTTGGGCGGCTGTGGGCACAACGGACATTTGGAGGCCGGGCTGCCATGGATGGCCATGGATGGCCGAACATGGCATGCGAAGTGGTGTGGCCTGGTGACTTTGATGGGTAAAGTTGGTGATGCTGAAAAAGTAGTCACCAGTTTGATCAGAGGCATCTTCACCATGATTTGGTGTTCCAGTCATTAGTTGACTAGTTGGGTGATTTCTTCCAGTTTTCATGGGGCACTTGGTGTAGTCCGCCTTGTGCAAGTGTTCGAGGGCACGTTTCAGGAGAGAGCTCATGGCAATATATGGCAGACCTAGCATTGCGGATGTGTTTTGATGGTACTGGTAGTGCAAAGCATTTTCCATGCACCATTGCCAGTCAACCATTCTTCATTAACGATGCTGAACCATTGAATGATTTACCAAACGGCAAATCATGCATCACTAATTATTAGCAACCAGGAGCGCGATCCACAAAAAGAACATCCAATTGCATTTGCAGCGCCCAGAGTGAGTTCTTTGGGATATAGGCTATAGCCTATAGCTGGTAGCTGGACCTAGCTGTAACCACGGTGGATGTAACCAGTGATGAAGCAGACATGGCCCACCCAAGCCATCCACCACCGGCGTGGCCGTGCCAGCCGTTCCCAGGCTCCCGATTCCATGGCCGCCCCGCTG
>VSDK01002727.1:718-19708 GCA_009767595.1 Symbiodinium kawagutii | reverse complement strand
TGGACACCGAAGCACCGCCGCGAGCCGCACCGCAGACCGCGGCATCCGCAGCGCAGCCGCTGCGGCCGAGGGCAGACGTGAAGTGCCGCGTGTTGCGACGTGCCCTGTGCAAACGAGTTTTTTCTTTTTTTGTGCTGACTTTTGAAGGGTTTTTCGATTGATTGTTTGATATTTTGGGAGAGGTTAGGGACCAATGGTTCGCAACCAAGGCTATATTTAGCTGACATCCAAGAAGTTATAGAATGGTGTGTTGATGGGTTTCGTCACTTTTCCTTTGTTCTTGGGCTTCTGAAATTTGACGACGCAGTTTTTTCCCGGCGGTTGTTGATGCTGTGTTTTCTCTTTGGGGGGTAGTAGTGATTATAAGTTATATAAACCATGTGCTTTTTCAACGGTTATTTGATGGATACTTTTGTTGAGACATGATTCGTAAGATGTAGCTGGACACAAGGGTAGTTTTGCCACGCACCTTGACTTCAATGATGAGCAATCTCGCTTCAGCAATCCATGATGAGCAGATCGGATTATTTAGCTTCGATCAGAGAATGCGCCATGTTCAGACCCCAGACATCCTGAATTTGCCCGAGCCTTTCCATGACGGTTCTGGAACAAAAATCATTTGCCAAACTCAGTGGAGCAAAAACAAAAATTGAATCACAACCGATATCACAACGGTCAATCAGTGTCCACATGAGTGTTGAGGCGGCTCCCCTATGTCCATCCTAGTGACTTAGTACAACCGAGGGTATTTGAGTCTATATGACGACTATTTGATTACTCTTTGTTGTCATTGGTGGGATTGGGATGTTGCGCCAAGTACCCCCATCACTCTTCTGGTTCTGTGAGCTGTTTCAGTTGGAGAAAGCATCAGCTGTCAATGTTACCAACCATTCTTAATCATTGGTGGGTGGCTTACAGCCACTAACTTGGGTTTTTAGTGTTTTGCGGATGCCTTTGATTTACCTTGTGACCAGACAAATTAAGCTTTAAGCAAGGGATCCACAAGCCACCAAGAATTATATACCACTAGCAGTCAATCATGGATCCTTATATATCATGAGCAACTGTTCTTAAGCCAGCGTTAGTGGTCCTGTCTCCTTGTTGGCCTTCACTTGTGACGCCTTTGATCATCAGCATGTCTCACCACACAATAGGCAATCACTCTTTTTCCACTAGGAGCCACCATCAAAACAATCATAAACATAATACATAACATAACTACATATTGTTCAGCTCCCCATTAACCATTCCAACCCATTGAATTCTCTTGGCAAAATGGCCCCTTGATACCAGTGGATTATCATTGGGTATGTCTATACTATAGTTGCTATACCAGTCTATCATGATAAATTTCGGATTTATATGGATTAATTCGTTATTCATGATTGAATATTTAGATATCTTCAATAAAGTGAATATATATAATATATATATACATGAATCTTTCGGGATATGCACACACATACATACATACATACATACATACATACATACATACATACATATATATATGTAAATATTTATATGCTATGTTCATTTTTTCTCCCATTCAGTACATCATCATCTCATATGACCAATCTAGGACCATACGATGACCGACATTTGATGATCATCCACCCATCCCAGGCGATGAAGCCCGGTGCCAACTCAAGGCCTGGGCTTCCCAGCTCTCCTGGGCCATGCAAAGCGCACCCGCCCAGAAACCCGGCGCCTGGCGCTCCGTTGGACAAGGCAATGGCGGAGTGGAAGTCAGTTTCCAAGGATGATTCAGTTATCTTATTATAACCATAATGGCTATTCATTATAATGGCTATATAATAAGATCACCATAATGGCTTGCAGCTTTAATGGCTAACCATTCAGTTTTCCATTAAGCTGCTAGTCAACCCATAAGCTTCATTCACTTCAGTTATCTTATATAGACATTAAAGCTGCAGACCATTATGGCTTACTATAGTCATTGATGGACCATTGCTTCCAAGATTACATGAGTTCACCGTGACGGGCAGGCCTCCCGCACCGAGATGCCTTCGCACCCTCCCGCACTTGTCGGCGCTTGGCCGACTGGGCGGCGCAGCTGCCGAGGTGTGGCACTTGGGACCGGAAATCATCAAAGATATTTCCAGGATACCCTGTGCATTTTTTTGCTTGATGAGCCACATCACAATTTTATATATACAAAAAACTGTTGAAATCTTGGTTTTGACCCAGAGGTGCTGAGTTCATACAAAAATCACATGTGGCATTATATGGCCCTGTGGGGCCTCATTTTATGCATTGACAGTGTTGGGGTAGATTGGGGGTGGGAGTCTTGATTTAATACAAAGCCAGACCTTGGCGATCCTTGGCAGCACCAGGCGCCCAGTGTGGCTGTATAGAATCCGGACCTCATAATCATGTTTGCTTGAATTATGTGTCCAACATCTTCCTACTTGGCCCATGGGACCTCATTTTATGCATGTTTTTTTTTGGCTGTCAACCCTGGACCAATCAAGGGGGTATGGCCCAGATTGTGTACATGTGAATTTCATTGTGTATGCTCAAGGGCCTTGATTTTATACACCATTTAGCGCAAGGTCCCTCTTTTTATACGTATAATAAGAGGGCACTCAGCCCCACCTATGGAATTTGAAGTGGTATTTTCCAGGATAGCCATGGAGACCGAGGATGCTGGTTGATGCATGGTTAGCCGATTGTGTGATTGATGTGGATGGTGACGGAGACTTGATCGGTGGTGATTGATGGTTAGTCAATGGTGCTTGATGTTTGATTGATGTTGATGGACGGTTGGATGCTGGTGGTCCATGGTCACTTGACTGTTGATTGATGCTTGATTGATGGATGGTCAGTTTACACTGATTGATGTATAGTTGATGGCTGCTTGATGGTTGGTTGATGCTTGATCGACGGTGATTCATTTTGAGTTGATGGGTCGGATTTTTTGTTGGTTTATTTGGTGCATTCCCCTGGTACCATGCAGGTGCACCCATGCCGGCGATGAGGCCTCGGGGTGACTGGTAGAGCGGCCCTGTTGGATGGCTGACCCACTGCGCTCGTAGAGGGTACATGTGGTGGATCACCGATATATCACATGAACCTGGTGGCCTTTGTACATGCTTTAGGTGTAAATTGTTTCTTGCCCAGTGATTAGACGGGTGGGCTTTTGGCAGGCTACCATTTGCACAGGGTCTTGCAACGTTCATGCAGGCAATCAGCCTGAAAGAGATCCTGGCTGAGCCTAGTAGCATGGCGAGCAGTGGGGATGGTCTGGGGAGGTCAAGGTATGGAGCTCTATGAGGCCATGATGTTACCAAAGCTACCCCCAAAACGAGTGTATTTCATAGGGCATTTAGCTATCCCAAATGTATTTTTATCAACTTCATTCGGTTGAAAATTGTCAGGATGTCATGATGATGGCATATGATGGTTGTTTTGATCTAATCATCTCCCATCATCTCCCCTGACTTTTTTTCGGTAAGACAGAGTCATAGACACCCCCGGCAATTGCAGGGGCAAAGTTGCTGGGTCACATTTGCTTTGACTATCCCGTACTACTCACCCTAAGTTGGTTAATAGACAATTAAATGAGCCACTATTATCTACCTAGTAGTTGCTTGTTACCCCAGTCATGAACCGATTGAGTTGATTGACGTCTGGGGGCTCGCGTTCACTTGACCTTGGGACTATTCCAATGGTGCTAAGGCACTGTGTCCGGTGGACCCGTGGCTTTGGCTCTCATGGACGGATCCACAGGTTCCACGGTCGGCATCGCGCCTTGGGTGGAAGAGTCGTACCCCGAGGTTGAAGAAATTTCTGCGGACCTAAAATGGAGAGAGAAACAGTGGTAGTTTGGCGGGTATAGATGCAAAAAAGTGAGGATGAACAAATCGTTTCGCGGATTTCGACTCATTCTTTGGCAGTTTCGTTGCTTGGATTGCCGGACATGCCACATACGCCGTCAGGGATCCCTGCTTTCTTTGCCATGTCGGGGGTTGTACTGGACAGTAACCGAGTTTCAAGCAGACTGGGAGGGTTGAAATTATCAATCAAGCACCAGATTTGATGTTCGGGATTTTGATATCATCATGAGGGCTCACTGCTTCTGTGAACCCTACCTGTGAGGTGTGCCTGGAGCAAAAGCCTTTGCAGATTGTGGGCGTTGCTCGCAACCCAGCAGGCAGCAGAAGTCTTTGCCCCTGGGATGGCAGATAATTCCCTATACGAGGCTCACTTGGGAATTTGATTACTGGAAAAACTATTGTTTGACTTGCAGCTAGAGCCAAATGGTTTGTCAACCTGCTTGTAGCACGTATTTGTGGGGCACCACTCCTTGCGGATGTAGCCACGCTCCGAGATAACTTCTGAGAAAGGATGGATATGCTGAGAGATGCCGTGTTGGTGATGACCCCCTAGGGTTAACCCTTTTTCCTTGGAGACTCTGCCACTGGCACCCTCTTGTTGGGTCCTGATTGCCACCTTCCAGCAATGAAAAAGCAAGTGATATGTATGGAGTATCATGATGACAGTTGAAACCTGGATGATCCTCCCACAGGCAACTGGCTGTTGGCATGGGGATTGTAATTAACATCTTGCAACTACCCTTTCTGTGGGGCTATGCGTCTATGCCATTGAGGAATAAATCGGTGAACAATCTCCATGGTTTCGAAGCTCTTCCAATTTTTAATCGCCTTTCCCGCGCTGGAAAAACTCTCTGCACCGAGGTGACGATGCTATTGATGAAATTGAAGCAGCCATGGCAGCCATCGAATCTTCCGCATCGCAAGGTGGTCGCCCTGCTGTTTGATTGCAAGGAAGCTTAAGCACCATTGAGCAGCTCAAAGTTGACCAGCAAGCCATGGTGGATTTGTAGCTGGCTCATCTTAGTTAAACAAATCCCATGTTTTTTTGCAAAAGCCATGTAGCTTGATGAGCAATGGTGGAACTGTGAGCTCAAACCTTTATATAGCTAGTGGATTGGTGAGGTCATCGCTCTTGATGTTTAGATTGAGCGGGCCAAACCTATGAACTCACCAGCAGAGAGGGGTAGCTCGAGGCTTTCCAAAAAGTTCCATCGCTAATGGTCAAACTCAAGGCTGCAATCCTCAGAGCATTTGCATAAGCAGCAGGAACAGCTGGGTCATTTCCATTGAGCAGAAGTGAATCTAGGTGACTAACCATGGTTGTAGGGACTAGGTTGAGCTACCCTATAGGCTTTATAATCATGGCCAGATCCTAGTTACAAGCTGCCTAAATGGTTCGATTGGTTCGCAACCATCGCCAGTCCACCTTTGAATATCAATGGTAATAACCAACAGAAATACTACTTGAACCGATCTAACCATGGTTCCGTTCAGCCACCAGCTGCGGGTGATCATGGCTTCTGTAGAGCGGCCAGAGGTTCCAGAACCGTGGCCATGGGAGCTGGGCCAAAGAGATGACTCCCACTGGTCACTATGCAGTACCCACCCATGATATGGGATAGTCTTGCAGTGCTTTTTTTGCGGTGGGGATGGGAACCTAGTTCTGGGGACAGATGCCCACCAACATCCATGAAAAGAATACACCTTATATTGTGCAGGGTACATTCCCGGAGTTTTTATTTGAGCAGTGGCCAGGTTCAAGCTGTTTGTTCAGTGGAACCCATGGGTGCTCAAAACCCTGATGGTGTTGTGGCAATCCTGCCCTTAGCGCTGGCCCGGCAAGCCACTTGCTGTGGTCTCGGGCCAGCGATGTACATAGTAGCCGAGGTTGCTTTTGGGATAGAGTGATGTGTGATGGTCTTGTGCCGGAGAGATCCGAACCATGCCTTTCCACATGATTGCAATGCTTGTTTCGTTTTGTTTAAGCTGCTGACGTGCGCTGAAATTGCTCTGTCATGTTCATCATGGGGACTGGTCGTAGGACATTGTTTCTCAAAGGCCACACTTTGGATAGCTGGCGGCCCTAAGGGAAATGGTTTCTTGTCCAGAGAACAGTGGCATCATGGTTGTTGAAACCCAGTGCTTGGAACTTCACCTTGCATGTGTGCATCATGCGCAAGGGGACTTCCAGATGTAACCCCGTACCCCTGGTGCACAGTACCATCATTGACTGTGATATTATATTCCTCAATGAAATCGTTGGTTACTATCCCCAGAATTCTTGATTGATATTGATCCATAGCCATGTTCACACTTATTTGTCCAGCGGTTCCTTTCAACCACGACCATCCCGCAAGCAACTGGCAGTCGTATGTGTTTTCCTGGTTTGCGTGGGCTCGTAATCCCTCAACCGCTGCTGGGACTAAAACGCGCATGCCAGTTCCAGGGACCACAGGGAGGCTCATGTGTTTTATGCTCTGAGCAGTGGATGATTATTTGGCTGTGTGATCAAGTACCGCAACATGTCATGTGCCTACTTCAAGCTCTCAGTGTTCAGTATTTGGCTGCAATCTAAATGGCATTCTTTAAGCAGCATGAAGGCCATAGAAACATATAGAAACTATCTCATGCTAGATCCCTATTAAGAAAATGGTCTCTCATTGATATGTTGCGTTATGCCCGGTTGGTTTTCCCACAGTGTGCACTTCAATCTCAGGTGTTTCACTTCGACAAACCAACCATGTTGCAGCTATGATCGGGTATGAGGTGAAGCACTTTCCATGAAAATGGTCCGCGGTGTTCCTTCGTTGAACACTGGCTCCTCCTGGCAAGCTGTGAATCGTTGGCTCAAGGGCACTGAAACCTCATGGGGTGTCGAGCTGGGGCAGTGATCATCACCAACTCACCATGGCATCCATGGCAGATGTCAATCCCGAATAATGGCTGAACCATGCGGCCGCCCTGAAGGCCAGACACCGGATTTTGACGCTGAAGCTGGTTCACAGGTTTGCTGGTTGCTGGCTGCCCCCAATTTCCAAGTCCGGTTTCTGAGGATGTTGGGGGTGCGTTCGATTTCGATCCACAACCAACTCACTTTCTGGCAGAGAAACCATCATTAACCCTGATTGTCCGCATCAACTACCATTGCCATGATTATGTAACCAATTGCTACTCCTTATTGACCGTGAGCTATGCCATAGCCATCAACTGGTTGGTTGTATGAGCCATTTCCAATCTCCATCACCTGGCAGCCGACCGTGAAAAATCATCGCGTGCCAACGGGCCATTTCCAGTTCGCGGCGCTGGAGCTCATGGTCAGGAGCGACAGCCTGAGGGTCATGGGCGGAGATGAATGGCCTTGGACGGCCTTGGATGTGTAGTTGGGGGTAGTTTTTTTTGGGGGGGATAGCTCACCATGGCAAATCACCCTACAGAGATGGGTGCACTAACCCCTGTAACTATGGCGAATGTAGCCAGTTACGAAGGGGGGACCCACATCCAACATCAACAAGAAGGTCCTTACAACCAACAGTGATAAGGATATAATATGAATGAATGAATGAACATGAATGAACCAATTCTTCGGTATTTGGCATTTTACTATACAACTGGCTTCCTGGGATGAACCGATACCAGAGGCTTCTTTGGCTAGCCGGAAAACCTATCAATTACGGATGGTTTGGCAGGGTTTCTCTATGAATTCATGGCGATTTTCCAACTTCAGGACAATTGCTGGTTAATCTAGCGAAGCGGGGTAGTCAAATCTACCGATATTTTTAAGGGGAATCTGCCAAATGTTTGGTGTTGGATGGTGTTGGGGGTTTTGAAAGTCGAAACTTCCAGGCTCGACAGTTCCAGGTGGTGCACGATTTTTCGATTAGTGGGGGCGACCATTCTCAACCATTATCAAGCATCATGTGTCAGTATTGGATAGTAGGCAGTCGTATTCATTATTCATTATTGATTATTACATACCCGTATACACCAAAGTAGTTTATGCCTCCTCACAATGAAGAACCATCACCCGCTTCTGACTGAAAAAGAATCCAGGTTTAGCCCGCTGATGCGCAGGAGTTTCGTTTCCGCTCCCCACTTCGATGAGCGGAAAGTGGGTTTGCCAGTGCCTTGATGGGTCTGTGGGGCAGCTGGCAGGTGGCAGCCAAGGAAGTCATTGGGGGCCTCAGAAGTGATCGTTACCTGCGACGGCCGTTCTTGGTACGAAGCCATGCAGTCGCGGCACTTGGGACCATGCGCTTGGGGCTGTTTAGCTGATGCATTTTCGGAGTTCATCGATTTCCTAGGTTCTTTGTCAAGCCAGACCCTGAGAGTGGGTGACCAAGACCAGGACAATGGCCCCAGCTTTTTGCCGGACTTGCAGTTTTCCGATCCACTGATCCATCACTTCTTGCGTTGGCACCCGCAAACACCTGGTGGTTGGAACAGGCATTATTTCAGTTGTTTGATGCATTTGCTCTAAAGCATGCTTGGTCGCCAGCCCGATTGCTCCCACAGCATCGGTTTTGACTAAATGTGTGACCAATGCTTGGCTGGCCAGTTGCAACAGAACAACGCCCGATCGGTGCTGGGAAGCAAAGATAAGGTTTGCTGACTGAAAGGGGGAACAATCCAACCAACTCACCAGCTCATCAACCAACCAACCAACCAACTAACCAACCAACTAACCAACCAACTAACCAACCAACCATCCAGCCAACCAACAATCCATCCAACCGACTAAGCATCCAACCATCCAACTATCCAACCAACCAACCAACTAGCCAACCAACCAACCACCCAACAAAACTCCACGGCGATCACTTGGCAGCCTGCACCAGGCACCCCAAATGCGCCTCCACCGCTGCGCAGCTGGATGAGTTGCGCCTGCGGCGGCCCGAAGGCGGTCCACCGGGGTTTCGGGGGGATCCCAGTTGAAGCTGGGTGAAGCTGGTAGGTGAGTCCCTTATTAGTTGGTTGGTGTTATCCCTGGTGATTATTAAGAATTGGTTGGTTGACTCATATTTTTCATAGGGGTGGTTTCAACCACCAACCAGTGATTTATGTATCGATACCTTATGGTGGATGATTTATCCCTTGAGGCTGGTAGATGATGTATGGTTGAAGAGATGAAGCTGACTGAAGCTGGGTACCCAAAAAAATGATTGAAGCTGGTAGATACCTTCTATAGATGATTTACCCTTTGGTAAACTAACCTGGCAATAGAAAATCACCATTTTTCATGGGAAACTTCTTGGGAAATCAGCTATACATGATGGTTTTTCCCTTGACAATGTTAGTTTATCAGAGGGTATGGATTGACACCTTATGGATGTTTCTCAGAATAGCGGTACCCCAAAAAAATGTTGTCTTATTATTACCGATGAGTATTGGATTTGTGGATGCCCCTAGAAACACCGACGCGCATTGAAGATGAGACCTGCTTAGATCAGGAACTTCTTGAAGCCTTGGTATCCCTTGAAGCTATGTCATCTTCAAGAGGTTCCTGCAGCATGGTTTTCCATCATGGGCGAAATGATTCAGGATCCACAATGGTCCACCTGCAAAGCTGTTTTGCCAGGGGTCATCAACCGCCACTCGGACATACTCGGACTCACCTTCTGTTGTTTTGCCCTGCTGCTTGACATGTTGTATAGCTGGCAATCCATTTGGTGCCTGGACTTTGGCCCCTGCCGCTACAAATGGGTGTGCTTGGTACTGTACCAAAGGCAGAAAACACCAACTATTGAAGGACCAACTGCTGATGCCAAGGCATCTACCCATTGAGTCCCAAGCAGTTGATGGTTTCGCATGGTTTCCCTGTGACCCTCTGGTGCTGGTGAGTAGCTGGGGCACCACCCAAGCTCAAAAGCCTCAATGGTATACCTTGACCACCTGGTGCGGCCAGGATTTGCGCACGATGAAGATCCCTCGGTTCGAGTTTGCACTGCACCTTGGGCCGACCTTGGACCGTTCCTGGTCATCACCTACTTGGGCAATGAATTTCTGAGTTGATAGGTTCTGGGGTTGCCACTGTGGGGCCTGGAAAGGGGCCAAGTAGTTCCCTGCTGATCTTGGGAGGTTTCTTGCATGGTGACCACGGTTGCCAGTATGGCAGCTATGGGGCCCAGCTGGTAAGTACCCCTCCTATCAGTGCAAGTGGCAGATAAGCAACCTCACCATACCTCACCAATGATCCGAATACGTCCAACAGGGAGATGGATGGAAATGGGGGCCCTCCAACCTCGATTGGCTTCGAAGGGCATGTCACCATCCACACTGGGACGGCCCAGCAGCACTTTGATTTGTTTGGTCTACATCCCCGTTGTCAGGACACATGTGCACAAATATAATATATCATTGATATTTTTATATATAAATTATATAAATATATCGTTGCTTGTTACTCAATGTTACTCATCATCCGGCATTTACATCCAATCATTTACTTTCTTCGAACCCGTCATTGTGGACACAGCCCGCCTTGGGTCAGTGAAGTCCCGGCGTGTCTTCCCAGGTCTGCCGTCGGCTTCCGCTTCCCCGCACCGTGGCCAACGGTAGCGCCGTGGAAAGTGAGGCGCCACCGCTGGATGCCAGCTTTTTGGCGGGCATCAAGGAGGAGCTGGGGCGGGTGGATGGTGGATCCACTGGCTGCAGATGGGTAGGTAGCTGGTGGGTGGGCCAAATAGGTAGGTTATTTAACATTGCTAAATCAAACTTTCAACCAATTTGCTGGGTTATTGGTTAACTGCCAATCTTTTTACCCCAATGTTTGGCCGAATAGGTAGGTTCAGCCAGGCATATGTGGTTCTTGAAAGCTGTTTATGTGGCAAACAGCTTTGGCTTGGAAAGAAATCCTACTTGGTCGACTATTTGTTCGGATGGCTCATAGAGTACCATTGATGTAAAGCAACAACAACTGTCGCCCCGTAAAATCAACTTCCCATATTTTTTGCTAGTTTCTAAGCGCATAAAAAACAATTTAAAAAATATTTTTAAAAAACTTTAAAAAACATAGAAAACATACATTTAAAAATGTAAAAAACAACATTTTGGGTTTTCCTTTTGGGTTTGCTGCGTGGTCCCATCTTGGGCCAAAGTTCGCCGCAGGAGTTGGCGTCCATCGAGGAGAACGAGCAGAATATTCAGTCCTTGTCCCAGGTGCCTGGGTTCCAAAGGATCACACACCAACCTGCTTAAAATTGTTGGCTATCATCACCTATGAACAATGGTTAGCCAACAATAGTTTTGATGACATAGGTGATGATAATCTGGTTGGTGGCTTCAAACACATGTTTTTTTTCCCTAGTAATCATTAACAAATGGTTGGTTGACTAATATGTTTCATATGGGTTGAAACCACCAACCAGCAATTGCTTTACTTTGGAAAATCCCATTGCTTGCCATCAGCAACATTCGCTGTACCACGAACTGAGCCATCAGTACCATGAACCAGCCTTCGGGCGAATGTGGAGATCCTGGATGATCACGGCACATCACAGCTGTTGAATGGAAGTTCTGATTAATGAATGAAAATGGCTACTTCCACACTTTCTGAAGCCCATAGTTCAGCGTGGTTGATCATGGTGGATTTGCATCCGTATTCTTCTCCAACATGTGCAGGGCTCATGTTCCCATGAATAGGGCTGAAGGCTCACCATGCCGCAGTAGCTGCGGACCATCTTGCAGCCACAGATGTACCGATCCCAAAAGCGACTCCACAGGCATGGCATTGGCAGCAGCAATAGCTGGCAGTGAAACTGCGAGGCTAAGAGTCATGAGTTGTATACTTATGACTATGTTTGATCAACTGGAACCGTTTGGAACCATCATTCTGCTTAGTTGTCATGCCTGTATACAGATCAGAACCGTGATCAAAGACATGACTGTCATTGTATACTAACTTATCTCATCCCTATCGTTACTCAGAATGATTATCATTCGGTCTTAGTGATATCATTGGTGCAATTGTTCTTACATTAGACTTCTATTATTCTCATCATTGTACTTGCAATTCTCAATGTTTATCATTATACTTATTACAGTATTGGTGCTTCTATCATTGGTGCACTTGTTCTTATCATCGTGCTTCTCCATTTGTTTGGATCAAAGCTGCAGCCACCTGTGCGCCGCAGTGCGCCTGCTGGCGCACCCTGAGGTGTTTCGCTTCTACGCCAGCAATGCCAAGCAACTGGTGCAGTTGCTGGTGGACTTCACCACCAAGCGACTTGACAGGGGGCTGTGAACCACAAATGCTGGGTCACTTGGTGTATCAGTGAGGCTACTCATTTTCCCAGCCATGAATCAACCACTACTTAAACCAGTACTTCAGCAATAAGTGACACTTAAACCATTAAGAAGAACCAGGCAGAAACCACTGGATGCCCTGGCAAAAGAGAATAAGACGAACCACTTCAACCATCAAGAAAAACCATTCATCAACCACTGGAGCATCAAAACAAAACCTTCTGAGCTTCGTGGTTCGTTAGCTTCACGGCTTCAGGCAATGTTTCCCCTGGGAGCTGATCCATGCGCTGCACCTGTTGGATGACATCCTACTGATGGCGCCTTGGCGCCCAAGCAGGTGGTTCCTGTTGTGGTGATGGGAATGCGGTTTCGACGCCAGTTTGGGAAGCCCCGAAATGCTGGGTTGTTTTTTTTGAATGGATAATAAAGCGAATAAAGGGGCGCCCCTATTTCTAGAAACACGCGTGTGTGGCATCATATTTGTGGTTCTTGAGTGGTTATCTCGACATTTTTGATTTTCCCCAGTAGTGATTCACAGATGGTTGGTTGACTTATGTTTTTCGTAGTGGTTGAAACCACGGACTAGTTGTTTGTCTTTTGGTGGAACTTTGGAATTTTCATTTCTTCATATTTCTCTATGTTTGGTTCTTGTGGGCTATATTTTTTGGTGGTCATTCATGCTTGCGCTGTGTATGGGCACGCGGTAGCCATGCGTTTGTTACCACAGTGGGGACGCGAATCCCAACAAAAAAGGGGTTGCAAAAAACTTGCAAAGCATGCGCTTTGGGGGGCTGAACAATTGTCTCTGGCAAAAAAAGTTTTTCAGACATGTTGACCATGGTGATGATGATGTGGAGGACAACCCTGAAGATCTTGCTGGTTTACGGGTTGTGGTCGAGTCATGGTGGTGAGTGGGTGTGGTGGTGGGTGTTTGGTATAGGTTGATGGGTGAGGTGGTGACTCCTGGCGATTGGTGGCTGCTGTTGTGGTTGTGGTGGCGATGGTGGTGGCGATGATGGTGATTGTGGTTGTGAGGCTGTGAGGGTATTCATTGCCATGTCCTCAAGACACATCACTCGCACCGATGCAATTTGCGGATATCCGCAGCGCTGCCCTTGACAATTTGGTTGGCTGGTTGATGCATTGGGTTGCCCAGTCCGTTGGGTTGGTTGATATCGGCAGCAAGCCAACCATTGAATTGGATCGGTTAGTGGAATTGGAGTTAGCTTCTGTAGGATCCTTAGCAACAGCGATCAGTATAACAATCGGTCTATGCTTTGTTAGATGCTGTTTTGTGAATTCGAACATCAACCACTATCAGCCACTATTGGCAATATGCCTATTTTGGTGGCCAATATTGACAAATACATTGATCCATTGAAGTACATACAGTCACCAATCACCAACATGCACCATGATTGAAAACAATTGAAAACAGCACAACTCATCCACCCCTGATTTGCCATGAATTTTCTGCCTTGAAATCATCTGGGCTTCCCGGCTCACAGGACAACACTGGGTCCTACCGCGACGAGCTGCGTGAGCGTAGCTTGGTGGCACGATTTCTGGTGCGCTGGGCACATCCACTATGTTGAGCTAAATGGTTTCATCATAGGCTGTGAGTGATGTGTTTATGGGTTACCTTGGGTAAACTAACCTGGCAATGGAAAATCCACCATCCATAGAAAAAGCTGGCTCCCGGGCGAGTTCCCTATTGAAACAAAAGGTGGTTTTCCATTGACAGGTTGGTTTGCCAGAGGGTATTTGTTTATAATGTTAATTATTCATTCATTTATTTATTTATACGTCACCCGAAGCGCCTTCTTATCAAAGCTCTTGTCATCTTGTCGTCGATGGTGGTGTTGCCGGTGCTTGTCCTTTGTGACTGGCTGTTTCCATTTCGAGGTGCCAAAGTCGTTGTTGCCATCATGGTTGGTCAGTGAGTAGGGTGCCCCGCGTAGGTGGCTTGCTCTACGCTTGGCACTGTTCCTTGAAATCAACAATTGGCCGGAAGCTTCAGCCACTTCTTCATTGCCCATGCCTACTGGTGCACCCCACAGTTAAGCAGCAGCCAGTGACTGTAATGCCCCTATCTCCCCCAGCTTATCATGCCAATCACAGGGGCATTGTGCACTACCCAAAGAAGCCGAAAATGTGGCGAAAGGATATGAAAACTGAAGCAGGTGATGCGCACCGGGGCACAGGGGGAGACAGCCTGGGGATGCTGGCCATGGATGATGATGCCCAGATTGAACAACCAATCGCTGCATTTTGGGTCGAACTGAGGTAGGTTCAGTTCAAAATGGTAGGTGCTACCATGCCGAAATGTTTCACTGGGCATCGAAACCGGTGTTTCTTTGGGGCCATGGGCCATGGGTGGTCCAACGCCGTAAATTTGACGCACTAGCATGAAAATGGTTTTTGCGCCACTTCTGTCACAATGTTGGTCGTGGTTTGATGTTTGATTTCTGGCTGTGACTTCTTGACCCTTGTCTCTCGTGATCCGTCATCACCAGCATCATCATCATCATCATCATCATCATCATCATCATCATCATCATCATCATCATCATCATCATCATCATCATCATCCATCATCATCCATCATCATCATCCATCATCATCATCCATCATCACTCACCACCACCACCCTCCCTAGCAACCCCATGCAATCACCATAACGTCCATCACCGAACGACACCATCCCCACCATCCGGGGCCCACCGCGGAGGCATCCACGGCTTGGCGGTGTCGGCTTTTCGGAAGGTGCAGAGCGACGTGGAACGAAGGGAAGTGGCGCGCAACTTGGCGAAGGATGGGTCGCCTGTAGTGGTGAACGATGATATTTTTCAGGAAATCCTTAAGGGGTTCATTCCTCACCTGTCAGGGGTGAACGTGGTCTTGAGGAGATGATTTTTAGGGAAGAACTTTTTGTGGACTTTTTTTTAAGGGAACTCTTATTTTATAAGGGGAACATTCATGGTTAGCAATGACAAGGGATGCTGAACCAACAATAACCAACAATAACAAGGTATTGAAATAATGATTCTAGGGGATAAGAAGGCGCAATGTCTTATGATATCATCAGAAATACTTGGTTTTCGGTAAATATCAAGCAACTTGTGGTATATAACTCATGGTTCACTAGCTGGAGTTCATGGTTGATAAAGAGGGAATTATGACCAACAATGATGGAGGATGTGAACAATGTATTTCGAGCTGGCTCAATATTTGCCGATCAATAAATTTGAGTGAACATTCCAAATTTTGGGATGCAAACGGAAGGGGTATGGAGTATTCACGGGCATTTGTCACTACCGACCCTCATTAACCATCGTTTTGTCCAGTGCGACGTTTCAAAGCACCTTCGCTGTTCAGAAATGCTCGAATTATTATTTGCATGCGCGCGAATGCAAAGGAATTTGCTTGAGTCACTAAATCAACGACCACAACTGTAACACCATGATTGGTCATGAGCGGCATGGGCCACTATGTTTCACAGGGGTTGGGTCACGAATCTTTTTGGGTACCCCGTAAGAACCTAAGATAGCAATCCAAATTGAAAATGTGGTGATTCCATTGATACTATGGTTTTCCCATGATTTTGGAAGGTTTTCCCATGGTTTCCCAGGATTTTCCATTGCGAACCTGGGGATTATTGGAGTGTAGCCTGGACCATCCATGCGTCCATCGAAACCGGCTGAGGGATGCTGCATGCCTGGAGGGAGCTGAAAATCTTCGATTCTCAGGCGGCCACGAGTCGAGAGTGACCTGGGTGACCCAACCACTGAGTCATGGCGCTTGTTGGGTCAAGTGGTTAAAAGCTGGTTAATAGTAGTGGTTAGTTAATAGCAGTGGTTAGTAGTAGTGTTTAATAGCAGTGGTTAGTAGTAGTGGTTAATAGCAGTGGTTAGTAGTAGTGGTTAATAGTGGTGGTTAGTAGTAGTGGCTAATAGTGGTGGTTAGTAGTAGTGGTTGATAAATGATTAACAACGGTACAGTGGTGGTTGATAACCAGCAATGCTTAGCGTTGAAGTGGCTGGTTAATAGTGGTGGCTGATAAATGATTGATAAATTGGAAAGCCATAACAAGTCACCTAGCTGGTTAACATTTAAGTAGCTGGTTAATAGAGGTATATAGTAGTTGATTAATTGGTAATGAATGATGAATAAGCAATCACTGATGGTAACTATTTGGTTAACATTTAACTAGTCCATAAATATTGTTTAATAAATGGTGAATCAATGATCAATAAATGAATAATAAGCCATAACTAATAGTTAAGTAGCTTGTTGACGGCCAATCATGGGGCAGAATGATCAACAGTAGCAGGGCATAAACTAAGTCACGATTAATTTCTTGGGAGTCATCGCCAAGAATAATAAATACTTGGAAAAATAATGGCTAATGATGGTCCTGAACTTACCCATAGCCAAAAGGTTGCCACATGAACCCCTGCCAAAAGAACTGCTAATAGAAACAGAGAGCATCTACATTTAGCGTTCAACTCTTCTAATTGCACTTGTATTTTGACCCTCTTCATCCATTGACCCTCTCTACACTCACGACTGTCGAGTGCAACTATTTGGAACCATTATGAACCATGGATTAACAACTACCACTTATCATCAGACATGAACTAAACATCTGTTGACCATTTTTAGCTAACCGTTATTAACCATTATTAACGGTTATTCACCATGAATTAACACCGATTGACCCTTGATTTACCATGCCATCTATTAATGTTGTTTCCCTGGGCAGTCTGCGCACAGGTCCTGAGTTCCATTGCTAGCACCTTGAGATCAAACCAGGTGCAGATCTACGAATTGCTTGGGAATCAGCTGGTTGGGTAGCTGATTTGCTGCACGTGGAGCATTGAAATGGAGCTGTAGGCAACCACTCATGGGTGGCATATCTCATGCATACATTTGCGATCATCCATGATTTTACATGCTGTTTAGTGTGAATAGTGGACAGCTTATTGGATCGAAGTCGTTTTTCTTCACTCGTTCGATGCACTCGGTGATGACTGATATGGTTGGATCGATCAGCTCTGTTGAGGTGGCCTTCAGCGCTTACTCATGGTGATAGTTGATCATCTATTATTAGTAATAGATTGTAACAACTGATGATAAAGCCATGATTCAATTCCTTTCTTACATCAGAGATGCCATGGCTTTATTACTATCATCGTGTTCCACCACCAACCAGTAACTGATGATAAGGCCGTGTTGCAGTGGAAAAAGTGAGGCGAAGCTGCTAGGAATACGTCCGCTTTTGCCAAGCACCGTGGCCAGGCTCACTGCAACATCCTGGACGAGGCAGACGAGGATGAGGCAGAGGAAGTGGTTGCTGGGACTGAGAGCTGCGCGCCAGGCAAGTGGGCCAGGACCTATGCGGTTTCTCAAGCCATGGGGGGACTCAAAAAATGGATGGTTTACGATGGTTTATTACTAGAAATGGTTCATATCAAGGGGGTTACGATGGTTTTATCACTAGAAATGATTCATATCAAGGATAAGAACTGGGGGTTCCCCGTAGGAGGGAAAAAGACGTAAAATGAGGCGCAGCCAATTTCTGGGGAAATAATTATAAAATTTATAAATTTTCCAGCCCCAAAATTTATAATTTTTATAATTATCAAAATCCATAATTATAAAAATTATAAATTTTCCAGCCCCAAAATTTATAATTTTTATAATTATCAAAATCCATAATTATAAAAATTATAAATTTTCCAGCCCCAAAATTTATAATTTTTATAATTATCAAAATCCATAATTATAAAAATTATAAATTTTCCAGCCCCAAAATTTATAATTTTTATAATTATCAAAATCCATAATTATAAAAATTATAAATTTTCCAGCCCCAAAATTTATAATTTTTATAATTATCAAAATCCATAATTATAAAAATTATAAATTTTCCAGCCCCAAAATTTATAATTTTTATAATTATCAAAATCCATAATTATAAAAATTATAAATTTTCCAGCCCCAAAATTTATAATTTTTATAATTATCAAAATCCATAATTATAAAAATTATAAATTTTCCAGCCCCAAAATTTATAATTTTTATAATTATCAAAATCCATAATTATAAAAATTATAAATTTTCCAGCCCCAAAATTTATAATTTTTATAATTATCAAAATCCATAATTATAAAAATTATAAATTTTCCAGCCCCAAAATTTATAATTTTTATAATTATCAAAATCCATAATTATAAAAATTATAAATTTTCCAGCCCCAAAATTTATAATTTTTATAATTATCAAAATCCATAATTATAAAAATTATAAATTTTCCAGCCCCAAAATTTATAATTTTTATAATTATCAAAATCCATAATTATAAAAATTATAAATTTTCCAGCCCCAAAATTTATAATTTTTATAATTATCAAAATCCATAATTATAAAAATTATAAATTTTCCAGCCCCAAAATTTATAATTTTTATAATTATCAAAATCCATAATTATAAAAATTATAAATTTTCCAGCCCCAAAATTTATAATTTTTATAATTATCAAAATCCATAATTATAAAAATTATAAATTTTCCAGCCCCAAAATTTATAATTTTTATAATTATCAAAATCCATAATTATAAAAATTATAAATTTTCCAGCCCCAAAATTTATAATTTTTATAATTATGGATTTTGATAATTTTAAAAATTATAAAAATTATAAATTTTCCAGCCCCAAAATTTATTATTTTGTTTATTTTTTATAATTATGGATTTTGATAATTATAAAAATTATAAAAATTATAAATTTTCCGGCCCCAAAATTTATAATTTTTATAATTATGGATTTTGATAATTATAAAAATTATAAAAATTATAAAAATTATAAAAATTATAAATTAAAATTG
>VSDK01002723.1:12329-44466 GCA_009767595.1 Symbiodinium kawagutii | reverse complement strand
ACCCATCAAAGAAAAGAGAACCCAGAGAAGCACTTGAGTTACCAGAACCCGTTTCCATTGAAGTTGAACAACCAGAAGTTGAAGTCCAGAAGGTTGAGACTTCTGAAGGGAAAGCAGGATATCGTCGAATCTATCTTCGTCAAGATGACTTCGAAAGGTTTGGTTACTCAGCTGGGTGTCCAGCATGTGCTCGAATCCGTGCTGGAGAAGAACGCCAAGGAGTCAACCACTCTGAAGAGTGTCGACTTCGTGTTGTTGGCCGCCTTCAAGAAACTGAGTACGGAAGAAAGCGAATCAAAATCGCACAAGAGCGAGAAGAAGAAGCAAAGAAAGAAGCAGAGAAGAAGAAGAAACCCAAGTTCACACCAATGATCGCTGATGACACACCAGATCCCAATGCAAGCGGTTCGGGAGTCAAGCGACCCGCACCGGATGCACCTGATGATCCGCGACTGCCGGAACCTGAAGTTGAACAGCGAGGCACAAAGCGATCCGCCGAACAAGCGGAAGCTGCTGATGGCGATGCCGAGATGGAAGTTACTAACTTGCTTTTGTCTCAAAGGCAAGGTTTCCTACAGCAAGCTGAAGGTGTTTCGCGACCAGTGTGCGAGATGGACCTCGGTTTGGATCCCGAGACCATTGGCCGCTACTGGGATGATGTCAGCGGAAAGGAGCTGAAGTCCGAGAAGGTCATTGCAGCGCGAATGGAAGAAATCAGTGTGATCAAAGAGATGGGAGTATGGGAAGTTATCCCTCGCCCCAAAGGCGAGAAGGTCATATCTACCCGATGGGTTGATGTGAACAAAGGAGATGAGGTAAAGGAGAAGTACAGGTCTCGCTTGGTAGCGAGAGAGCTGAAGAAGAAGGCCGAAAACGATTGGAGCACTTGGAGCGACTTTTTCGCCTCAATGCCCCCAATCGCAGCTCTTCGTATGCTCTTTACCATTGCAGTGACAAAGCGAATTCCTGACTCACAAGGTAAGTTGGTCACGCAACCTGATGATGTTTGCTTGATCTTCATCGATGTGAAGAAAGCGCACTTTTGGTCACCAGCCAGGAGGCGACTTCTCGTCGAGTTACCGCCAGAAGCAGGACATGGTCCCGACGTTGTCGGACTACTGAAGAAGTCACTCTATGGAACTCGAGATGCGCCATCAAACTGGGAACAGGCAATCAAATCTGTAATGTTGGCTATTGGATTTTCACAAGCTAGTAGCAACAGTTGCATTTATTATCATGCCGTTCGCCAAATTCGAGTTGAAGTTCATGGAGACGATTTTACAGGAGTCGGCTCTAGGAAAGAGCTCGAATGGTTTGCTGCCGAGTTGAAGAAACAGTGGACTATTGACATCCGTGGTATCTTAGGACCGCCGCATATGGCAAATGTCAAGCATTCCATTGTGATTCTCAATCGCTTGGTCACATGGACCAGCGAAGGCATTGAACTGGAAGCAGATCCGCGTCACGTTGAGTTGATTCTCCAAGAAGTTGGTTGCGAAGGTGCGAAGGTGACAACTCCACTTGTCAAAGAGCGCGTGGAAGAAGCGCGAGAGTCCGCACCACTGAACAACGAGGAAGCAGCTTTGTATCGCTCAGCGAGCATGAGACTAGCTTACTTATCCCAAGATCGTCCCGATCTCTTGGTTCTGGGAAAAGAGCTAGCCAAGGGCCTCAAAAGCCCAACACAAGCGCACTTTCAAATGTTGAAGCGCGGTGCTCGTTACCTGCGATCGCATCCTCGGTTAATACACTTGTTCCAAAACCAGTCTCAGTTCACACGACTGGAAGTTTGGGTCGATGCAGACCATGCTGGTTGCATTAGATCCCGTAAATCCACGACTGGGACAGTTTTGCAGTTGGGCCGATGTACCATCCGCAATACCTGCAAACAACAAGCGGTTATTGCACTCAGCAGTGGAGAGGCTGAGTACTATGGATTGGTTTTTGGCTCATGCCAAGCCCTAGGAGAACAAAGTCTGTTAGCAGACTGGGGTATACAAGTTGGTATTATTTGTTACATGGACGCAACAACTGGGTTGGCAATAGGAAGCCGTCACGGTCTAGGAAAAGTCAAGCACATTGATACGGTATTCCTATGGACACAGCAAGTCATCTTATCCGGAAAGATCAAACTTTCCAAGAAATCAACAACAGAGATGCTAGCTGATATGTTTACAAAACCTCTTGAAGCCCAACGCATCAAAACCCTACTCACCGCAATGAACTACCGCTTTGCGACAGGTCAGCACTCGCTTGCCCTGAAAGCGTGAAGCCTGAGCAGGGTCCGAGGGGTTTGAGCCGAGTACATCTAGTCTCACTAATTCGCGTACGCACTTCTGGCACTTTGCATTTTCACTTCTTGCCTCAGTGCATACACTCAGGAGGCGTGCAGAGACGTATAGCCTAGATGTAGGACTTAGATCCATGGCTGTAACATAGTGTAGATTAGCTGCATGACTGCAGCCCCTTTTGGCTAGTGTGAAGGGTCCAGTGAGTGGACTAGGCCACCTGGCCACGACTAAGAGCCCAATCGACCTGGAAGGAAAAGAGAGTGCTAGTGTCTGCACTCAGTTGGGTAAGAAGACCCAAAACATTTTTGCATAAATGCAGGCAAAGGTACCATACATGGAGCATTTGGGTATGGGATGATTTGCCCCATTTACCCCTGTTACCAAGATTTCTTGGGATGTATCATTTTGGGATGGATCAATACATATTGTGATCCAACATTTGGCTACGTCAAAGTCACAACGGCTCGACTATGTCGTTCATTTGAAAGAATGTTGTTCACCATCCGTATAGTGTTTTGACCCAGATCCAGATCTGTGCAGAAATACACCTTTGGTTCCCCTTCGAAATACGATCACCATGTGTTTAATTTCCTGGCTTGTATAGTGCGCAATGATTTTGTGGTTTCCTTATGTTACTTTGGTCAGTCCCGGGGCGGAACTGTATTCCCAGGATATTAGGAACCTTGCTGCTCCATGCTGCTCCCAGTAGCCTGCCCACAGGAAGTATCATGACAGCCCCACTGACTGTCCCAGGGATCCCCTGCAAAAGGCTCTCAAGGATCCCCAATCGCAGAAACTCAAAGAAATGCGATGCTGAGTACATATGGCTCACCCTAGGCACGAAAGCGTGGTTTGAACAAGTTCGGACGACTCGGGATGGTGATTCCGTTTGGATCACTTGTTCTGGTGGTGATTTGTCTCGCAACATGTGTGTGTGATTTAGTGCTTCCCGACCTTGTGATTACCACAGGAAAAAACATCACGTGTGAAGTCTCCTTTCTCTGCCGCACCTGGTGTTCGATAGTCATTTCTTGCAAAGGGGATGTTGTAGTAAACAGCCCTGGTGTATGTCATCCCTACATTCTTTGGAAGCACAAGTGCTGTTTCTAACTAGCGGTGAGAAATCTCCGACTTTTGGTTGCTATTGCCAGCTGTTGATTGTTCTTTTTAACGGGAATGTCCGTGCGGATTGGCCCAACCAATCTTGGAGCGTGACTTGTGATATATTTATTGCCGTCATCCCCATGTTAAGAGTTTTTACCGGCATTTGCAATAAGATATCGACCGTTATACGAGCATCTGTGTTTGGCATGTTACATGCATACACGAATGATTACCCGAACATGCATGCACCTGCACACAAATGCAAATATAAATGAAAGGGTGCTTTTTGCAATTTCATGAACATTTCTACGTTTGTACATGATTGGCATATATCCATTCTATGCATTCATCCATGACAGATTAATTAAAAGGGAATCTAAGGTATTTGAAGGTATCACTATTCGGTGTATGTGCCAAGCCATGACGGGCAACCGTTCCCACCAAGCCGCAAACCTCATCATTTTACGATCCTGGAAACGGTACCAGGTCAGGGCTTGACACATACCCAAATGGGTAAACATCCATATTGTTGGTATATCCCTTCTATTGTTGCTAGCTTTATCCCATACTATTAATTAACCATCATTACCGGCTATAACCCCAACCTGACTTGAGAAACCACCATACAACAGGTGTTTCACTATTATTGTTAGTTATGAACCCTTCTTCATCATCATTTATAGGGGGTATTAATGGCTACAAAGACCATATGATTGACATCCATTTCAACACATCCCCTATTGCTAACCATACATTTGGTATGTCTCCATATAAACCACCATGGAGTTGGTTATTAATGGAGTTATAAGTTATAACCCATTTGATTTACAACTCATAATGGGTTATAACCATAGAGTTATAAGTTATAACCACAAAGAGTTGGTATATCTCCATATGGGTGTTTCTCAAAATAGGGGTACCCCTTCAATCATCCATTAGTAGTCATTTATAGTAATGAACCCAGCATTTTTTTGGGTACCCCCATTTTGAGAAACCACCATGTACTATCGGTACATGACATGGCAGTGGGTCAGTTCACCATTAGTCCCCCTGGTTCCCCTATCATTCACCATTATTTTCCCTACTATTTTTGCTCATTATCCCCCATTTTTGCTTATAAGTTACAAGTTATAAGTTAGGACCACTAAGACTTGGTATATCTCCATATAATGGTTGTTAAAGCCCATATGATTACAAGCGCATTTCTTCAGCGCCAGGCCGCTATCGCAGCGCCGGATTTCATGAACGCTGCCCGCTGCATTGCTGGGTGACCCAGGTGAGTGGTTTCAAAGCTTCTCACATGGTTTTCTCGCATGGTTTCAAAGATGTGGCCATGGGTCAACATTAACCAACCAAGAATAGAGGGTTTTAACCAACAATCATAGGGAAGCTATGGTGAATGATAGGGGAACCAGGGGCACAGGGTTTTGACCCACTGCCATGTGTTTCTCCAATGGCTTTTGAAAGAAGGTTGAATTGCGCATATGTTCCATAGGGGTGGTTCATCCCAAAGAAGTCTCCCAGTCATGTCCCTTTTTGATGTACTGATCATCCCCATGTGTTAGCCAATATCTATCAACCAGCCATCAACCACAGTGTTTGCTATCAAGATCATTGCTTGCCATTTTGAAGCCATCCTTTCACAACCATATATGGGTTGTTTATCAGCCATTAACATTGAGGGTAGTGCCTCTAGCACATGGGTTCCATGGCTAACTCTTGGTTGAACCATGCTAACTCTTGGTTGATGCCGATGTTGGTTGCTGATGGCTCATTCTGGCTAAGAATGGTTGTTTATGTTTGATAATGCTGGTTAATGATGATGAATCGTGGCGGTAGTGGTTGGCTATTGATGTTTAGTGGCAGTTAACCATAGTCAATGGCACTGAATGATGGTTGAGAACGTTTTATTATGACAACCAAGAGCAAAACAAAGTAGCTTGTTAATACCTTTGAAGCTTCTCATGTCGCAAGACGCGATTGTATCTCCGATCAAACAGCACGTGTTCTCCATCCAACCATCGACCGTGTAGGTTTCCAATGGTTAAATGCGCCTTCCCAACGTAGGTATCATTGAATCATGATCTCGATCCATGACAGTTGATCACCAGCATGGACCATACCGGGGATGTCACCAACGGTGGGATATAACACGGGGGTATCCTATTCGGCGCTCAGTACCCGATGGCTTGCTGAGTCGACGATTCTTCGTGGTTTCTGTTCCATTTGGTGCTTTCTCAAGCCATAGGGGACCGCGAAAATGGTTCGTTATCATTGTAAATGGATTATTTGTTGGTACCATGAAACTCTAAGTCATGATACCACGTTTTGTTTACCATCATCAAGCCGTCCTTGCAAGTCTTTTCCACTAACTACCATGCATAGCCATGATTATCACGATGCATACTTGCCATGGAAAATTATGTTGTAGAACACTCTGGTCATTTTCCACTGTGAACCACTAATGACCACTATGGACCATAGTTAACCCATATCTCTCTACCTATGCTTAGCGATGAGGTCGTCGAAAAAAGCCGGCTGTCCAACCCCCAAAACTGCTGCAGTTTCCTTATGAAAACAATGATCAGCCAAGGCTGGTGGGTCAAGTACCACCAAGTATGCACAAATCCAAGTGCGTAACCATTCTTCAGGAGCTATTTTCCCCTATCATGAACCACTATAAGCCATTATCAATCACTATTAACCAGTATTGACCAGTGTTAGCCACTATAAACCATTATTCGTGACTATTGACCACTATCAACCACTATGAACCACTATTAACCCCCTATGAACCATACTTAACCCATATCCCTAAGATACCAATGTCGCTGGAGACTAGCTGAACAGGTCTTGGTGGCCACGGGTGCTGCATCTGCTGCCACTGTCTCCACTGCTTTGGGAGAGCCCAGGTGGAAAAGGGAGAGAAGTTGGTGGGTTGGTTGGTTGTGGGTGGATAGGGTTGTTTATGTAATATCGGTACATGACATGTGGCAAAATAATGGCACCGCCAAAACCAATGGTTTCCGAGTAAGATGATCATTTTTGGGAGGGTTATTGGCTGCCCAATTTTGGCACATACCCATCTTGCTGGTTAGTTATGTAGTTGGATAGGGTTGGATACGGGATATGATATGCAATAGTTGCGTAGGGTTGGAGATGCAACTATGGGCGTAATGGTTTATAGCGGTCAGTAATAGAGCTGGTTATGAAACATGGCTGGTTAGTTGGCCATGATTGCTTCCTCTGGGTATTTGTTTGCTCTTGTTTACCGTAGTTGATCGGTTAGAATTGAGTTGGGAACATGGCAAAGGACAAGCTGCAAAGCGCTGGTTTCAGGATTGGAACATTCGCAAGGACAAGGCTCAAGGTCGGATCACCAACTCTCGGCAGGATAAGTTGAAATTGAGTGGCATGTTTGGGCCAACACTGACACTTTCTCACATGCCACTCTTCATCAAACCTATCCTTGAGTACTGTAAGGCCAGACAAGTCAACCGTTAGACAGGTGAATAGGCTGTCGGTGCGTCCGAAACAGCATCGCGTTTGACCAGGATGTTCCTCTCCCCCACTGATTTAAGAATAGCATCCCCAAAAATAGCCATATCCCGGCCATGTCATGTAAATCATTCGGGAAGCATTTTCAGGTTTGATGTGCCGTTTTCCTGGAGCTTCAGCAATGTGATGCGGTTTCGCTTCAAATGAAGGAGGTGGGATCTAGTAGATATCCCCCGAAAACGAATGGTTTTCCCACTACAACGGTACTTTCCAGCCTTGATCATCGTCCTGGATTAGCACCACGGAGCATCGTGAATAACCATTGTTGACCACTAAGCAAGATTAGCCAGCCTTGAAACCATAACCCACTTTTGGTGGCTAGCAGCCATTATTAGAAACCAATGGTTTGACCAGTGATAAGCCAAGACTCATCAGCATTCACGACTGGGTTGTCAAGATTGATCTAACAACTAATATAGTTTAGAACAAGAACCCTTAATTTCAGCAAATCAACCAGCGATACATCATGAATCAAACAAAAGGGTTTAGTCACTGACAAATAGTCACCAATGTTTCCAGAAAAAACTGAACAAAAATCAAAAAATTAACCAATGCCCCTTGGTCAGCACCCGGTTGGATGACCCCAGATCTGCCTCGGCCGCACAGTCCCTCGTGTCCAGCGAGTTTGTTGCGCCCTAGACGTTTGCGGGGCACTCGGGGAAGGGCCGGGTGGGGCAAAACATTTGCTGAGTGAGATTGTACATAGGGCAATTACCAGGCCAGTGGATGCAAATGGTAAACGTAATCGGTGACAGATCGAAACCATCGAATCTAACCAGAGACCCAACGATGAACAGCTCGCTGGCCGAAATTGTTCGGCTTGCGGGCTTGGGGACCATCTCGGCAGTGATCACCGCGTTCCCAGGCACACGTTAACTTAGAGATCACCGCGGACTGGTGGAGCAATGACGGTGCCTTCAAGCAGAAGTTTGGCAACCCGCAATGGCCTGACATGTGGGATCAGCAGCGCGGTTCGTGTTGCGGCAGAAGCTCCCGGCATCAGCTGATAGAGCCGCGCCAGGCGAGGTGCGACCGGTGAGGACCCTGGTGGAAGGCGTTGCCAGTGCCTCTTCCAAGTCACCTTGGCTGACACCTCCAGTTACACATGATGCTGGGCCAGTGACATCTGAGAAGTCATCATGGCTGAACCCACCAGTGTCATCAACAAAACGGAAAACAAGTTCTGGTGGGAGATCCAACCCAAGATGCACAAGCTCCAGCTACAGGTTGCAGAACTGCAGAGGTCGTTGCAGCGTGAAACCCATGCGATCGGCGAACCAAGCGTGCCTCCCAAAGGATGGCTTCATCGCCAACTTGAAGCCATCCACGAGCAGATCCAGAAGTTGAACAGCAAGTTGGAGGAAGTGCAGACTATGTCCAAGATGCCCCGAACTCCGCCAGTGGCTGCAGCGAGTTCTTCGACCGGCAAACTCCCCCCCCCAATGGCGAAAAAGGTCCAGCGCGAAAGGCTCCACTGGAAATGGCTCAGCTTGGTGCTACTTGCTTTCCTATCACTGGGTGAAAATCATTTTTCTGGGAACCGGGCCAAAATGCACAGCCCCTGGGCCTGCCGGGTGATGGAAAAGAGGCTCGGGGGCATTGATATGAACTATGTGAGAAATGGAGGTGAACAGCCTGTTCAGCCGAAAGATGCAGCTTTCCAGAACGAGCCCGGCGAAAAGATTCCGCTGCGAGACCAGCGACAAAATTGTGACCCATCTCGTTTTGGTAGATCGGGTGGGGTTATGTGGGGTTTAGATCGGTATGTGTTTTTTTTGCAAACCTTCAAACATCTCACCTTTCTATAATTTGTTCAAACTGTTTACAGGTTTCAATTAATTGCTATAAGATTTTCAGCTGGAATTCGTTCCTTGATGGAACTCATATGTTGACACATCAAGTCTCGATATGTTGTTGTCATTGACATTGGTGACATTGACTTTGACATTGAGAATCACAGTAAGACGATCATATTAACATTCATTTATGTCCACATAAAAAAAAATCATGAAGACTTGAAAAAGTCGATAGATCTGGACCATGTTGCGCAGAAAAAACCTTGGGGGGCCGGAACACTCCAATAGTTTTTCTGTCAACGGTTAAAACCACCATATTTTCCAGAGAAAGCCTGAGAAACCATAGGAAAACCGTAGGAAACCATAGAGAAACCCCGGGAGATCATGAAAGCAATGGATTCTCATTTGGTGGTTTTTCAAGCCATCAAGGCATCCCTGAATCATCCAATGTTGGTCATTCATAGTTTTAATCCAATTGATCCAGCCATTTTTGGGGTCCCACATTGTGAGAAACTTCGATTTGCAGCTACGGGAAAGTGATGCCTACGGAACATAGCTAGGATCACTACTTGGATGTCCCCAAAAGACTCACGTTCTTTTTGCCGGGGTGAATGCACCCTCATAGGATTTTTTAATATGGTTGTATCCCGGGGGGGCTCAACTGCACATACAAGCACCTGATAGTGTTTGAACATATTCATGTTCACCTTTCATCAAATATCAGCGGTTTAAAAGGATTATCCATTCGTCAGTTGCCATGATGTTTTCGTTCTCTAGCAAATGTAAAACCATTAGTACCCATAGCTGATTGACCATTATCCAGTAATTTTCAACCCTAATCAACCCGTATTGACCAATATCACCCCAGTATTAACCATTATCAACCATTACTAAGCATTGTTTTTTTGCACTATCACATAATGATTACACTAGCGATCATTGATAACAGTTGAAAATTATTGGATATTGATACCAACCATTTTGAATTTTCAACTATTGTCCAATAACCATCAATCATTAATTATCTATTTTTGTTAACCATTAACGATAATGATCGTTCAGTTGATAATGGCTATTGGTTTACAATCAACCGTTCAACCATTACTAACCATCAAGATTTCGGCTCCGACCTTCACGAGGGAATCTTGGATACCCGGGGGGTGCGAAGAGGGCCATGGCAGTTCCCTTACCGATCCCGCTGCAAGACTTACTGGAAAAGTTCGACTTTGCAGAGCGACTGACTATGGGCTCACGTGCCAATTTGCTGCTTCGGGACTTGAAGTTTGATCAGATGCATTCCCCAAAGTACATTTGTGGCATTGTTGACCAGCCGAACCTTCCTCATTCCAAGATGTTTTGGGGCAAAGACGGCATTCATCCCAAGTCCAAGCTCATTGGACAGATGATTCATGTGTATGCTGATCCAGACGAGTTGACAAAGATCCATCGAGCACAGCATGTGTACATGCATCAGGCCCTCGTTCTTCCAGTGACATCGAAGCATGCATCCATCCAGGTTGATCAAAATACGCTTGTCCTATCCATGAACACATCGCATCGAAGTTGCATGCACCAACATGCATGGGCAGTTGAACAGTTTTGCGGTGGATTTGGTGGTTGGCAAATGGCTATGAAATACTTAGCAGACTACTTTCAAACCAACATTACAAGAACGATCGCAATCGATCATGCCATTGAGTGTGCAGTTCAGTTTGGACTTAGTCATGGTTTTCAGATTCTGGGAACACTTGAGGGGGTTCCATCCACCTTTCTTCATGATCACCCGGACAACACAGTGGTGTGTTGCAGTGTCGAAGACTTGAAGTGGCAACATCTCATCACAGACCTCTCGGTTGGTCTCTGGACCATTTCAGGACCGTGCGTGTCTTGGAGTCATGCTGGATTTGGCCGAGGTTTCTTTGCACAAGAAGGAATGTCCATTGTGCACAGTTTGGCACAATGTCGGATTCACAGACCTCCTGTAGTGGGATTTGAACAGGTAGCGGCATTCACAGATCATGAGCATTTTGATGTGTTCATGAAGCTTGTCGACTGGAGTGGATAGAGAATCATTTTTGCAAACAACTATGAATTGTCATGCCTCACTCCATGCAAACGAAACAGATGGCTTGCCCTTCTTGTTGCCAAAGAAGTTGATCTACCAGAAATCCAAATCCCATCATGGCCTCGTTTGCACAATGTTCCTTTGAACTTCGATGCCCTGCAAACATTGGAAGGTGAAGACTTGCTCAGATTCCAGCCATCAATTTCTGCAGCAGCCATGTATTTTGATGAAAAGTTGATGCCTCGCAAGGGCAAATGGACCAAGTCACAAATCATCCAAACACGTGTGCCAAGTCTCCATGCACCATTGCCGACTTTCATGGCGGCCTACAGTGAGCAACATTGTATAAAGATGTCGTTGTTGGTGTCCAAAGGTTTGCATGGACATTTCATTCGTCAGCATGCCACCTTTCGATGGTTCACACCAATTGAGGTGTCATTGTTGCATGGACTAACATGTCCACTTATCCTTTTGAAACCGGCGAGAATTGCATATCGCTCCATCGGAAATGCGATTGCACCTGTTCATGCCTTGTTCATTCTCCTCCCAGCCATGCAATTGCTAGGCACAGTGTCATTGACCACAGATGTTTCGGCAGAAATTGTGCAGATGATTCATCGTCGAGTGAAGCTCTCAGCATGTTCACTGAAGGAAGATGAATATGCGTGGTATTTGGGAGATCAGCATGCTACTGATCAGCTGGCCAATGCACTTTCGTACTTTCTTCAAGAGATGGATTGGCACAATAATGACACCAATCAATGGCCAGCGGGAATCATGTTTCATCCCCAAAAAGGCAAGGTGATCCTGAGCACTCCTATGAATGTTCCAGTCTCCCCCACCCAAAGCTTTGCATTGGAAATTCAGGTGATGTTGGCATTGAACCCAGGTGAATATGGCACCATTCGTATGTCACCAGATGTCATGTGGCTGGCAGTTTTGCAGTTGTGGAACTTCGAAGTCATTCCACAAGACATTCTCAGTGATGCTCACCGGTTTTGTCAGTCTATCAAAGACACCACGTCTCAAGCTCAGATTCTCCTGCATACGGCAGACGCACCTTTGAGATCCGAGATCAAGAGAGAACTCAAGAAAATTGAGTTGCCTTCAGTGATTTTGATGCGAGATGAACATGATTTGCATTTGTATGAACTACAGCAAGGCGATCATTGGTCCCATGTTTGTAATCGTTACCTTGGAGAAGTGCCAGTCATGTTTGATGAACTGGGAGAAATTCATTCCACTACTCATCGCTTCTTTGGTGACATATCATCGTGCAACATGATTCCATCCGCAGAGAGAGACATCATGCTCATCATTGATCAAGCTTTGCAAGTCCAAATGGAAGTCTCCATTGTTCCCGACACAGACATTTTGAGCATTTGCTGCACTGGAACAGAAGCCAATCGAGATGGCTTCCTGAAACTTTGGACTGCGCCGCAGGTTCAGGTGTGGCTCGAATCCAAAGGCAGACAACTGAACTATCAAGATCTCGGCAGTAATCGTTGGCAGCTTCTGCTACGACCTAAACTACCCAATGCATCGGTGCCACTTTCCATTCTCAGACCAGCGCTGTTCTTGCGATTGTTTCGCTTGGTTCTTTGCTCCATGCAGATTTCTGACAGAATTGATAATCAGGTGCTGTGTCGATTCTGGAGCGAAGGAAGGATGTTTGCTGAACATCTCTTTCATCCCAAACTTCAGAAGCAAATGTTGGACCAAGTGCTAGGACACCTCCGGTTCTTGCTGACCCCGAACACTCATGTATCTTTGGAAACAAGGCAGCCAACTTCAGAAGAACCAGCAGTGACACATGCCAATGCCAAAGTTGATTCAGTGACCTTTGATTTGCACATTCATTACCAACAACCGCATGCAGCAATTCTTGATGATCCAACACCACAACATCAAGGAATCTTTCGACCTGACAAAATGATCTCCTATCATTTGAACAACGACCAAGGCTACTACATCCAATATGTCGGAACAGAGGGGCAGTTGGAAGAATATCAACAGATTTGGTCCAAACCAGCTGTCCTTGAAATGCTTTCGAAGTCAGGATTCACTCAACAGATGAAACGGCATGAGAACACTCTTAGCATTTTGTTTCGGCCATATCAAGACACAACATCTCGAGTCTCAGATTTTCTTCTTCAGCTGTGTGTCATTTTGTTTCAACAAACTTGCAAGCGCACCAATGCACTAGGTGGCTATGATGCATCCGTTCGATTTCGCAACAAGCAAATTGCCAGGTACTGTTTTCCGGTTGATTCAGACATGCAAACATTCCATGAAATTGTTCATTGGAGTTTTGGCTTGATGCATCCGACTTCGCAACTACGAATCAACCATGATGGACAACGATGTCAGCCTGCCACCAAACCAGCTGATCTTCTCGCTGTGCATTTTTTCACAGAAATCTTGACTCTTGACCTTGATGAGCCAATGAGCGGTGGAGCACCGACCAAGAACGTTGGCAACAAGCAGGAATTTCACCGAGCGGTTGAAACCAATGTTGCTACATTTCTTTTGGAACGAGATGTAGGGCTGCCACAGATCCCGCAAACGGTTACCAAATTGGTTGACAACACAGGCTATGCAGAATTGCATCAGCTGATGCAAAAGGCAGATAGTGCTCAGGCACTTGCTGACTTGTGTGCAAAAAATGGTATTCAGCTACCAGCTACCAATGTCAAAAAGTTACGCAATCAAGCGAAGGTTGCAAAGACCAAAGCACATGAACAAAGCCATCAAGACATGTATGTGGATCCCCGAGATTTCCAGCTTGTCCCCGGGTTCTTTCTCAATGAGGACAAAACTCCCACAACCATTCTCACGACCTTTTCTCCGAGCCTTTCGGGAGTGATGCTCTCTTCGGGTGTCAAAGCTCAGGAATGGATTCAGGTTAGCTCCACTTTGGTAGCAGATGAACTGGGGCTTTTCGTGCTGGGGCCCATAGAAGTTCCCGCCAGATTGAAGTGTGCCAAGCTTCAGATTCCAGCCAAGAACAAGTTGGGACACGATGTTATTTTGCAAGGCACTCTCATTCAGTTTGGATGTAAAGTCATTGGTACATCCATTGATGAACAAGAAGCAGTTGAAACTCAGGACACCCAAATTATCGCAGTCACGACTTGGAAAAAGGACTTTGAACCGGATCTTTGGAAGCAACTTAAGGAAAGTCCTGTGCGCACTGTCCTCAAACTATGGGGTCAAGAAGCTCAAGGGTTGCTCACCAAGCCATGGGGTCGCACATATCATGCCCATGGAGCTTCTACCACGCCAGACAAAGCAGAAAGCATCCAATTTCATGGAGAGTTTCTGGTCAACTCCAAGCTCCATGCTCTATTGAGACGTTCAGGTTTCAATCGGATTCAGATGCATCCGAAAACGGTTTCGGGACAGCCAGACACCAAATGGAGGATCATTTGGGTTGGCAAAGACATATCTCAGCCGGAATTGGAATCAAAGGTTGCTGCTCTGAGTGGCATTGCAGGTCTCATCACCAGCCGTCGAGGAACGGGACTTAGAGTTGAAAGTTCACAGTTTGACTTGATTTGGAGTCGATTGTACCCGGGACAAACGCCGCCGGTTCATGAGGTATTCAAACATGTGTATAGACTACAGCCGTTGCCTCATGGAGTCACCATGGAGGTGTTGCGAGGCTGGGCCAAAGACAACTACGATTGGACAGTGAAACCCTTGAAGTCGGTGGGTGCCAAGACTTGGATTCTTGCTGCAGATGGATTGCCCAATGGAATCCTTGCTTTCAACGGTACTCCGCTTTTGGTTCATGAGCTCCCTCAAAAAGGCAATCAGACCCAACCAGCTGTGACGGCTGGACCAACGGTACGTTCCAAACCTCAATCCACCGCGAAAGGGGCACAGCATCCACCCAATGTATATCATCAGGGTGATCCATTTATGGATCCTTGGCAGCAGAGTGCATCCCAGCTTGCATCAACTTCCACGGAACACCGCAATGTCACGGGGCCTACGGCAGAGAAGCTTCAACAACAAGACTCCAAACTCCAGGAACTTGAAGCTAGCATGAAACAACTGAAGGAAGATCAGCACAAGAAGTTTCAAACTCTGGAGTCACATCAACGTCACCTGGATGCTCAGTTCCAGGCTCATGCCAGTGCTGCTCAAACCAATTTTGAGGCTTTGCGCAATGAACAACAGGGATTGAAACAAACGGTTCAAGAATCAATGCAGAAACAAGAACAGAAGCTCACCAGTACATTTGCAGAGATCAAAGCTTTGCTTGTTTCCGGAAAAGGGAAAAAGCGCTGTGTTGGTGAAGGTCATGATCCCGAAGAGCTGGATTCAGAAGGGACCAATGGACTCTAAGCCCTCAATTTTGCACTGATTGCTTTGCCTGACATGCTGTCAGCTACGTTGCAATTTGAAGGCATGTTGCATAGTTTTGCTGGTGATGACAATCGACTTACGGCTATACCTAGTCTTTCACCCCATGTCCTGGACCGCTGGTGTGTGATTGACAAGGCTTGGCTGTTCGTTGGTTTCGTTACCTTTGTTCCATCCATGCAGCATACATGTTTGCCTTTGCCAATTCCCTACATCAGTGTTTATCGTCTTCATCCTCTGCTGGGGTGGAGGATAGGAGAAGCAGACAATCCAGGCCCTGGGTCATTCTTTGATATCAAACTCATGGTTGTTAACCCAACAGCTGTGTATCGCAAGTCGGGAACGATAGCAGAATTTGGGGCGCATCTCGTAGTGCTGTCAGAGAATAGTGCCACCCAGGCTGTTCAACAGTGTGAAGGCCCGGCCTTTTTTAAGTGTGGCTATCGATCGGCGTGGGGATCTCCGGTTGCTAGTCAGATGCATCATAATGAACTGAAAGACTCATATCGTGGAGCAGCATCCGGTGTCTCGGTTCATTCGGTGTATCCTTTGCAATCTTCCCAGTGTCAGGCCAACTCTGAGTGGTTTCAAAGTGGAAGATTAATACACACTTTTGTCAGGATAGGAAAACTAGACGTGCAGATAGTGGGTCTTTATGGTTTTCCACAGTCCACACCGCAAGCCAAATCAAGGACCAATGCGTTGCTTAGGGATGCAATCGACAGAGTCAGATGTAACAACCTGCCATTTGTCATAGCGGGAGATTTCAATCATGCACCTAATTCCTTGGAAGCCTATGATGCCCTTCGCAACATGGGCTGTCGCACCGCTGAAGACTTTGCCCTTGAACACTATGGTTTTATGCCATACACCTATCGCCAGAGTAGCAAAAACGATGTTGCCATTTTTTCTCCCATGCTGTATGACGCCATTCAGCATGTGCATGTCGATATGCAGCAGCATTTTCCAGGACATCATCCAGTTTTGTTTTTTTTGAGGCTAAGTGGAGATACGCCATTTCGTCAGTTTTGGAATTTACCTCAATCCTGGATACCATTTGAACCCGATCCGAAGCTGGTTGATCAATTTTTTGAAATGGATACCAGTAACCTTGATTTGCAGGACCAACCGCTCACACTGTGGGCACAACAGGTGGAGCAAGCTGTTCATAAAGCATTGAAGCAGAATTCAGGTGACCAAGGTGGGTTACCCTCCAACTTTAGAGGACGATGTAAGAATTTGCCTCTATGCAAAAAACCGGTCGTTCCTTTGATCCGCAAAGGTTGGGATGGCCACTATCAGCCACAGCTAGACCAGCCAAACATGTTAATTAGGCATCGTACCCGTCAAATTAGACGACTACAATCTCTCCGATCTTGTTTGGCCAAACATTCTGTTCCAACTGCTTCCCAGTTGGAGCAATGGAAAGGTGAATGGAAAGCTATTACAAAGGCATCGGGATTTCCTGGAAATTTTGTAAAGTGGATGTTAGTGACATATCACATTTGGCTTGATAAACACCAGCTGCCTTCTGTTTCAGTCTTGGATGCGTGCCTTCCCAAGCTGATTCAAGATGTGCAGACACATGAAGCCAAGCATCGTAAGCAACGCACCCAGCTTGCCCAATACATGCAACACTTGGATTTGAAAGTGTATGGTAAGTCGCACACTTTTGCACAGCTTCGCGAATCCAATGGACTTATTCGTCAGTTGCAAATTTCCAAACAATTCCCTTTCGAACTTGTCTCTCAGTTGGAATATGGTTTGTGTCAGGTTCGTATGTGTTCACCTGACTTTCCGGAACCAAATCACGATTGCTTTATCCAGCAACAGCGGTTTACTGTGATACAGGTCAACGATCAAGTGGTTGAACTTATGGCACACCAAGATGATCCCCTCCCGGGGTCAGGTGTCCTGACCCAAGCTCATACTGTGATTGACCCCAAGCAGGTTGCATCCCATTTAGATGAATATTGGACTCAGCTTTGGAATCGTGACTCACAGGCTGAATTGCACGATCCCTCTGAATGGACTGAATTTCAGGCTGTTCTAGATAGGTTGCCACCGCAGGAAGCTATTTCGGGCGACGACCTTAGCCTTTTTGACTGGGAGCTTGCTATTAAGCAGATGAAATCTCAGGCTGCCAGAGGCAGCTGTGGTTGGTCGATAGATGAACTAAAGGCCCTTCCCTCTAAATGCATTGAAGCTTTGATGCAGGTATTTCGGGTTTTGCTTCCTCATGGAATGCCTACGCATTTAATGAAAGCTCGCACAGTTGCCCTTGCCAAGCAGTTACACACTAAATCGGTGGAATGCAGTCGACCAATTACCATTCTTAGTGTTTTGTATCGAGTCTGGTCGAAAGTGACATCTCGCAGAATACTCAGCCACTGGGCCAATCTGTTTCCCAAATCCATAACGGGATTTTTGCCCGGTAGATCCTATACCAACTTCATGTATGATATGCAATGTAAGTTGGAACGGGCCAACATGAACTCACAAGCGCCCTCCTGGGTTGGTATCACTCTTGACTTACGCAAGGCATTCAATAATTTGCCGAAACAACCTTGCCGAATGCTTTTGTTGAGGCTGGGTGTCCCAGAAGAATGGGTCAATTTTTGGTTTTTGTCCCTCAATGATATGTGTCGATTCTGGCAGATTGACACACAACTTTTTGAAACTTCCCGTGTCACAACGGGTGTTCCAGAAGGAGACAACTGGAGTGTGCTGAGCATGGTTTCAATAAATTTTGCTCTCGCTTGGGAGCTGCGGTTACAACCTTGTCTTCCACACCTCTTTGCCGACAACTGGGCATATAGCTCTGAAAATCCTAGTTGCCACCATGACACGCTGCAAATCATTATGCGGTTTGTTGCCTCACTGAAATTAACTATAGACTGGCAGAAGACCTGGTGCTGGGCAACATCAGCAGCGCATAAAGTTCAACTTCAACAATTGATTGACAGCTTGAATCTTCAGACCGAGCTTCAGATTGTGCGCAACGCCAAAGATCTTGGTTTAGCCATGCATTACAATCGTCAGTTATTTCGAGGCCCACAAAAATCCAGGCACTCAGCCACCCTGGCAAAGCTACAAAAAATCAAAAATTTACACATTTCCATCCATGAAAAGTGTCATTTGATCATGGCTTCCTGCCTCCCAAAGGCATTGCATTCAGCTCACTTATACGTGGCAGGTGCAAAATTTTTCCGTGAGCTTCGAACTGCCATTGCAGATTGTCTCATCAATCGACATAAAAATTCCCAGCCATATTTAGCTGTTTTGCTGAGTTTAAATCTGGAAGATCCAGAGTTCTACGTAATTAAACAAGCGCTCTATGCGGCGCGAGATTATCTTCACTACTGTGACCCTTCAGATGCACACCTTTTTCTTCAAACTGTTTCCCATAGCAATCTGCAAGCACGAGCCGTCACAGGACCAGCGGGTGCATTGCAAAATTATCTAGCCAAGGTTGGCTGGCAGATGGACAGTGGTGGCACCATCTTTGTAGATGCATTTTATAATCTTCACATCACCCATTCTCCATGGCAATGCATTTTAGCTGCTCTACATCAGGCCTGGATGACTCATGTCAGCCACCAAATTGGTGGACGACCGACATGGAGAAATGCACCGGTCATCGATAGATTCAATACGGTTGTACAATTTCAACACCAACCAGAATCAGATCAACATGCGTTAGCAATACAGCTTCTTGGTGCATTCATGACAAACAGTCAAAAAACCAAGTTTGTTCCAGATCTCACTTCGCAATGCTCGTTTTGTGAGGAACCAGACACAATCGAACATCAAATGCTTGGCTGTGTAGCCACACAGATGGTGCGTGATGCACACTCTGCTGTTGTTCGAGAATTGGAAGAACTGGATCCCATCCATTTGGCACTTCCAGTGGTTTTTCAGGATCCTCAGTTTGAACTTGTTCGTTGGTTTCAACACAACATGGCTGAGCCTACACTGGACTTTGGCAACCACTCTCCCCGGGTTGCATTCACTGATGGTGCTTGTCAACATCCAGAAGCTTCGTCCACTCGATGGGCATCGTATAGCATTGTATTCAGTGTAATACCTTTAGATCAGTTGGCATGCTATGAAGGGGCGCCGGTTGACTCCCTTTTGGATCGATATTTTAGTACGGCTGGGTGCTCTCATGTACATGGCACACAAACCGTTCCACGAGCAGAACTTCTGGCAGCTTTGCTGGCGCACGAACTTGAACAAGACATTTTGGACGTAACAGACTCATCGTACGTAATCAAGTGTTATCACCTTGTTCGACGTACATCTTCGTTTAGTCGCTTGCATAAGCGGTCCAATAGTGATTTGCTACGTCGATGGCATCATCTGATTTGGAACAAAGCGTGTGATACTCCCACATGTAAGGTCAAGTCACATGCCTTGCATCAGGTAGGACATCCAGATCCGTGGGTTTACCGACTGGGGAATGAGGCAGCAGATCGTGCAGCTAAGCAAACACATCAACAGCTGTTTCAGGACTATCTCAGTTTGGTTCAACAATATCACACCGATGTGCAACAAGCTTCACAGCGTTTGCATCGCCAATTTCGCTTGAGATCGGACTTGTGTAAAACGCGAAGGCATTTGGAACAGGCGTCACACTCCGTTGAATCTTGGTCACCGGCGTTAGTCAGACAACTTTTTTTGGAATGGGACCCACCAGATGTTTTTCAATTTACGGTGTCTCAGGACCTCTTGCCTCTTTTGCATTGCAGTCGATGGGGTACCCCTTTTAGCGATCTTGTTGTGCAATGGGCACAGACCTTGCAGTGGCCTAGCGTCGATGAGGGCAGGGAACATCCATGGGGTATCTCCTGGTTTGAATTGACGGTGAACTTCCTTCAGTGTACTCAGACAGTGGTACCTTTCAGACATGAAGACCACATGGTTTTTCCGGAACAGCAACAAGCTTGGACAACGCTACAAACTGACATAAATGTCATACAGAATTCTCTTAAAAGCTGCTTGCAACACCTGGAATATCTCCTTCAAACACAACTGCTTCCGACTACATTTCGCCCGCATGTTGGCTCCTTGCAGAAATTGGGTGCTGGCGTTTACAAGAAAGGGTTCAGTCGAAGACCGAAGATGCTGCTTCAAGCTGAAACGATGCAGACAGTAATTCAATACATTGATGGCAACATGCATGAGGGCAAAGTTTTCTTTTCGAATATTCCCAATGTACAGGTTATCGCCCCGGTGTTGACACCTCAGCTCCCAACCTTGTCTGGAGATACCCGACGAGCAAGGGAGGCGAAATATCACCAGCGGCGTATGGAGATTTTACGTAGCAAGCGAACTTCCTGCTCCTGATGTAACCTGTTTTCCTCACTCGAAGTATATATTATTAAGTCTTGCAGGCCTATCAGGGGGAGGCAGCCCAAAGTGGCACAGATGAGTGGATTGTGTTTCATTTCACTGCTGGCACATTTCTCTTGGCTGATATTTTCATTGGCATTTCTGCATTTATGTTAGTATGGAATTCGACTTGAGTTAAATTGTGATGTGTTGGATTTTGCTTGTTTGGTTCCGGGTGTTTCGTTGCTCGTTGCTGAGCGTCATGTGACATTGGTGAATCTGGCACATTCCCTCATTTCAGAGACCGAGACGTGTCCGCCTCTGCTTGCGCTCTGCTTGCGGGGGGCGGACGACCGACTTGTGGCAACCATTACTAACCATTGTTTTTCATGGTAACGATCGTTCAGTCTCACATGGGTGCAGCCCTCAGGACTTGGCTATTGGATGCTGAGAGCGCCGCATCTGTGTGAGCTGGGCAGTGGAGGCGGCCGTGATTCGGGACCCCTGAACGTTTTTAATTGGTTAACGTTGGTTATATGGGAGTTTCTCAAAATAGGGGTACCCCAAAAATGGCTGGTTTATCACTATAAATGGTTAATAATGGATGATTTGGGGGGACCCCTATTTTGAGAAACACCCTTATGTGTAGACTTACCTGGGTGGATTATAGCTGCTACCTTAGTTTTTAGGTTTTTGGGGGATATGATTGGTTTACCATATAGTGACTAAAAGTTAGAATTTTAGCAATGGATCCAGCAGCCACCAAGTTGCATGTTGTATACATGATTTTGATGCATTTGTGTCCTATCCGTGTATATAGATTCGGGTAATTGCTATGAGATAGCTGAAAGTGATCTTCTGATTATAGGGCATGAAGTGGAACCCCCCTGATCTCCAATCTTCTTGAATCAACACTGTTTATTCAGACTTCAAGAATGATCCGACCACTGCTCAGCCAAGTTGTGCTAATCGATTCATCGTTTTTGAATTCTCTTATCTGCTGGAAGCAACGAGTGTCGCACGCATCGGGCTGAAGATGCAAAAGGTTTCAGGCAATGTTGCGAGACTGTCGGATGGTCGTGATTGGTGCCGGGGAGCAAACTTGATCGTTGAGCTGGCAATATCTTTCGCTGAGCAGAGGACTGCACCTGAGGGATATTGAACGATATGGACATATGATTGCTAATGTTTACTTATGATGTATAAGCGTCTTCTTCCCTTCCCCCTCAAAACCCATGAATGGATGTTCAAGGAGGAACCCAATTGATTAAAACATGTAAGCGATCCATGTTAGCAAAACTAACTAATTTTTTGGATGTTGGATGGTTTTGTGAGTTCACAAATGATTATGCAATTCAGCTGGCAATACTTGAAGTTTTAGATGACGAGTCATGGCGTTTTGTCTCCCAAATGCCTTTCCTGACTGGTGGTTTTAAACAATGTTTGTTTCGGTGTTCATTTGTTTTCTTTTCTTTGTTGTTGTTTTTGTGTATGACCCAACCAGCCAGTTAAGGGGACTGGTCACTAAGCAGAACACCATTGTAGGTACTGTAACATCGAAATAGTTTCTAGTTTCATTCATGGTCACTGATTATTGTGTACAACTGCACATCACGGGGGATAGCTTTGCCCACTTGTTTTTGGTCCATTTTTGGCAGGTGACTGACAAAGAATTAAAACAAACATAAAAAACTGTGATGGGGATGGTGCATTTAGCAATGACAAACTCATGTTCCAGATGTTGGGTGATTTTAGGCCTTATTTTTCCAAACAAGTATAGGATATTCATTCAGCATTCTCGCATGTTTGCAGAGATTGGCTGATGAGTGGTTTTGATTCAGCCCGAACAAGCAGGCAATTCATCAAGCAATACTGAATCGAAATGCCTCAACAAAAGATCCAGGGAAAAATCACTTAGTTGTATGTACTTATATAGGCCATTTCTACATCAGTTTGGAAGATGGTTTTGCTTTTTTAATTATTCATGGGTGATTTATAAAATATGCATGTCTACATTATTCAATATCCCAGATGCTCCATTGGTATGGCAGTCATTTACCTACAAAGCCAGGTCGTTCATGTTGGCACACTTTGGCGTAAATATATGTGTGTTTCTCAAAATAGGGGTACCCCAAAAATGGTTGGTTTAGTACTATAAATGGTTAATATTGGATGATTTGGGGGTACCCCTATGGCTTGAGAAACCGCCAAATCTACTTATTCACCATCTATAGTAATAAACCAGCCATTTTTTGGGCTCCCTATTTCGAGAAACCACCATGTATATAATGTTCACCCAAACTAGTTAGCCATGGAGGATTCGGGTGAAGGACTTGAAACTCCTGCGGCGTCACACGAGCTCGCTGCAGATTGTTGGAATGCTGGGGCACTGGTGGATCTTATGGGATCTGCAACCAGCCTATGATAGCTGTGGAGACTCAACAAACCACCGAGGGATCCACGTTTCAATCCACCAAGGCCGGTCTGGAGGTGGGACTAGCCGCTAGAAATCTGTGCGCCAAGACAAGAAATGATCATTTTCTGGATGGCTTATACCCACGAACTTAGGTTTTTAGTGTTTTTGGGATATGATTGATTGACCATATAACCACTAAAAACCATGGAACAGCACCGGAAACCATGGGACCAACTGGCTATGGGTCGATATTAACCAACCAATAATTGGGGATAATAACCAGCAATCATGAGGGAAACAATGGTCGATGATGGGGAACCAGGGGTACGGGGTTTTGACCCACAGCCAAATGATCATTTTGAAAATGGTTTTGGGGTATCACTTGGCTTATCAAATGATATCAAATATGGTTATCATGATTGACAACAATCTGACAAGGATGATGACCTGTTTCACATGGTTATCATGGTTATCATGGTATATCATCTGGATGGTGGTTTTGAACATTTTTTATTTTCTCTAGTAATCATTAACACATGGTGGGTTGACTGATATTTTTCAGAGGGGTTGAAACCACCAACCAGTATACACAATTGCCCATGATGATCGATATTATCCGGACTTCTCACCCAGCCACTTTCCACCTCGATCCGTGCCCGCGCAGTCTTCTAGCAGGCTTCCATGAATTGCGGTGAGAGAGTGGAGTTGGCTGATGATTTTACATATCCAAAAAAACATGTGTTTTTAGAAATGAAAAAAACCTGAATGATTTCATTCTCACAGGGATGTTTTTTTCCACAACTCACTCCATGGAAGTGCAGCCATTGGTCAATGATTTCAAAGTGTTGAGGATACTCCAAAGTCCCCTGCCTTTCCTCCGTCATGGCCATGGGTCGGTGGCTGCTGCTCCTGTTGACCTTCGTTTCAGGCGGAGATTTTTGTTTGAGATGCAACCAACGTGGCGGTGTCATTGATGGATGTTGATGGTGATAAGTAGCTGGCTATGGGTCAAGCAGTTAACCAACCAATAATGGCTTATAGTAACCAACCAATAGTAGGGAAAACAATGGTGAATAGTGGGGGAACCAGGGGTACAGGGTTTTGACCCAGAGCCAGCTCATTGGCAGCATAGTGCTGTCGCATTTGAGAAATATGTCGACCAGTCACCAGAACTGATGACAACCAAGAACTTGCTCACTTTATTCAGCAACAGGTATGGGGATGAACAACCAGCAACAGTATGCAACAAGGGAAGGATATATCCAACAGGAGCTGGGATGATTTTGATCCATTGAAAAGACTCACGCAAACGTGATTGCATCGTATGGCCAGCGCGCTTTTGTGATAGAATATCACCAATCATTTTTTATGTAGAAACTATGGTCTTTGTGGGTCTCCTGACGAGCACTTGACCTAGAGGGAGCCTTGCTGAGTGTCTTAGTGTGTAATTGCATAGTGAGATCCAAGTGCCATCGGCTTGTGCTATTAATAGTAGCATAGCATCCCCTTGTGTTTAATTATGGCCATACTTGTGTTTACTGACTTTAGCCTTTTTTGAACCTGTTTGCCTCAACGGTCATCAACCACAAGTAAGTGGTTTGTCTTGTTTCTGATGCCCTCGTGCCTGTTATAATCCATACTTGGCTCATCAAATGATATCAAATATGGTTATCATGATTGACAACAATCTGACAAGGATGATGACCTGTTTCACATTGTTATCATGATTGTCTATCATGGTATAACATCAATTTGGTTGGTGCTTTGAAACATTTCTATTTTCCCTATCATTAACAAATGATTGGTTGGTTGACTAATATTTTGCATAGGGGTGGTTCAACCACCAACCAGTCATGATTAACAATTATCGGGATGATGAATTGTTCTCATCCACGCTGAACGAACCCATCCAGTGGTGCAGGTGTCGAAGTGGTCGTGGACGCCAACGGTGACCGATTCACGAAGGCTCAAAATGGCGGGGCCCTGATGCGTCCGGACCTCGAGCTGCCACAGGGAAGACGTAAGGAACAACTGCGCTTGAGCTTGGTGAACGGACGTCGCTAGCGATGATTCATAATCGCTAGAGTCATGGGTGCTTGATGATAGATAGTTTGGAACTGTTCATGATAAGGGTGTTTCTCGATATGCTTTGGTAACCCGGAGTTGTCGTCCTTCATAAAGCGTTGCTAAGTAATGAACCAACCACAACCTATTTTGAGAAACACCCATTTCTGATGGCTAGTGATGGTTGGTTTCTGATGGCTAGTGATGGCTAGTGATGGCTAGTGATTTGGGTAGCCTCTTTTTGATGGCAGTCATGCTCAATGAATTCTGAGAAAGGTCATAGGAATGCGTCCACACTCCAAAGCTGGTGCTCGCCCTCCTGATCAAGTGGCTTGGGGTTGTCCTTCCCCCATGGATATTCCCATGCGATGGTTAGTCTTGATACATCGTTGTTGCTTAGCAATGCACCACAATTCCGCACCCCATGATGAACTCTGACTGGCTAGCGTCCACCCCGATTGCTTATGACCAAAATGATCCATTGTAAAACGAGTTATGTAGCCATTCGCCATTATTGAGTCACATGACTTATCGTTTGGTTGATCTATTGCCATAATGAAGATCTCTGGTGTCCCTTGCTTAGCCCCCCACACTGGAGTTCAAGTACTCCACTCTGAAAAGAGTGTTTTGTGAAGTGCTGAAGCAATTCCCTGGCCTGAAAGACAGGTTCCCTGTCAGCCAACAAGGGAATGCTGCCAAGACATTTGCAGACAGCATTTGTCCCGAGTGATATTGAAATTTTTGCGGACGGCGGAACCCCTGACCATTTTGATGGCTGGAACAAGTCCACAGTCATGGCTGCAGGGGTGGCTGTGACACGCGCGAGCTCCACGCCCATTGGGTCGAGCATTTTATTTCGGAACATTGCTTCTGAAGAATCCGACTCCCGCGGGGACGCGCAAGCTGCCAGAATCAAACAAGTTTGATGCAGCATTTCAACGAAGAGGAATTGAAATCGTGTTTTGCAATGGCTTGCGGGGATGGCCCCATGGCTCAGAGCTTTGCTCAACATCCTTCCACAGCTGCGTTGGTCGGCTGTGACTTGGGACCCGTTCCACGCTCTGGATTATGGGGCCGGTAAAGCCATGTCGTCAGCAGGGATTTTAATTGTTTTGCACTTGGCCAAAGCTTTGGGCCCTACCCTTACCACAGGCCAAGGGCACATTATTGACAACACTGTGGCAGGATATCTAGACCAAGTCTTTTCGTCATCTCGATCTCCCGGCGGAACCCGGAACCACTAGCTGGGACCAGTCAGGAACTAGAACCATTGCGAAATTTCATTCCAACCCCTATTCAATTTCACCGAAGCACGAGCACAAGCAAAGGCTCAACAAGCAACAGTGTGGTTGGTAGGTGATAGGAGTATAGTATATCTCTATTAGATTCAAGAACTATAATGTTTCCAGCAGCTGTCGGCTGTGAACCGTCTTCTTTTTCTGCTGGTGTTCTCAATGATTGTTCGGCGTTTGCGTTAGTTTTTACAGTGGCCAAAGTCGTTCAAGGTGAAGCAAGGGAGGTAGAGCCGCCAGACTGTGACATGATTGTTTATCAACTTCCCTTTGTTTGGGAAACCTGCTTCACAGGGATGTCAATACTGTATTGTGCTGGTATGGGAATATGGTTTTTGTTATGCGTCAAACTATCCCAGAGGCCCCGTGTATGGGATAATTGCCAAGATTTGCCCAGAAAAGTTCCGGCATTTTGCCTGGTATTCACTTGCGTTTACTTCGGAATTGACATGGAACGTTACCTAAATCTAGCTCCATATGCTATCCATGGAGTATTTGGGTATTACACGCAGCAACGGTTGTGGTGCAGACAGGCGATTTGACTGGGATACTGCTCGGTTCAAGTTGCCATCAGGCCTTTAGTGCTTTTTTGGGAGTAGAATGGGTGAACATCACATGGATTTATCCAAAAAATGGTGTGCCTGTACAGTTGGTTGGCTTCCCTATGTTCATTTGCTATTACTGGATGGTTAGTAGGTACCATGATTGATGATGATTGATGGACAAACCCATACAAGGTGCGCCCCCAATAATTATAAGTTGGGCTATAACCCCCTATAACTGGTACTTATCCCTGAAAAAGTTAGTTGGAAACCAACTTACAAGCCTACCTGGTGGTTTCGAACATTTTTTGTTTCAACTAGTATTGGTTGACTAGTATTTTTCATAGGGGTTAAAATCACCAACCAGAAGTGGTTGTGGGCCCACTGCGTATAGCCACTCAACATGAACATTCTCGCGGCATCTGGACCAACTCCTGAACCGGCTCTCCAAGGCAAAGCAGATGACACCCAACCTACCATCCATCCCTGCGACCATAAGACCCTTGGATAATGTGGGGATGGCTAGGGGTGGACCTTGGGTGGCTCAGTGGATTGCAGGAGATGAAGCCGCTGGATCCAGGCATTTTATTTACCTAAGAGAACCCCGGGATGTTTGGTGAGTGGGCAGTGCCATCGAAATGGGCCATGATGCCATTTGACTGGTAGTTATTTCCGTGCCATTCATCCAAAGATCTTCCTCATACCAATCTCAGGGCGACCATTCTTTCTGCCAACGGTTGTGGGGAAGGTGTGGGGTCCCGGAAAGATGTCCCTGTTGATTGGTGCTGCCCCTTTGGGAAGTGGAGGCCCAGCATCCCGGAGTGGGTGATGAACCCAGGAGGTGATCACTAGTGACCCAAGTTGGAGCGGAAAAGCGGTCCACAGTCGGGGCTGAGAATCATTTCTACACGTAGATATATGTTTAATATATAATTTAATGCCATTTTTTGTGTGCATTTATATTCATATATCTATTTATGAAAGATAATTGTACATTGTCAATACTGTGTAGGTATAAAGATGTGTAAATTTACATATATATATATATATATGTATCTATTTATTTATTCATTTTTTAGATATAATGAAACATGTAATGCATGCAAAAATTATGTGCATATTGATGCATGTGTTGAATTGGTGTGGACGTTTACCCTTCCAGGTCGGTGGGCCCCCAGTTGTTGGAAGACAGTGGGTCATCCGCGCAAGCCTGAGGACGGTGATCACCAAACAATGCAGTTCTTAATCCTTGGGTGTCGGCCAGTTCTTTGAACTCAACCATCGAACCATGAGTTTCTTTCGGAAATCTTCCATGTGCAACAACATGATGTGGCCAGAGGACGTAACCATAAGCTATTGATGGTCTACTGCAGCAAACATGTTCGGAACATGGTTGTGGAGCGGCATCGCATATTAACGTTCCCCCTGTTTGTTGGATCAACATCTGTATTTACACATAACATTTTATCTATGCAAAAAATCTGAATATTAGTGTAGACAGTGATGCAGCGTCAACTATCATATCAGTGTATGAAACCGTGTATACATGACCAATCTATTACATGTTTCCGTATGGTTGTTTCTCCAAATAGGGGTACCCCCAAATCATCCATTGTTAACCATTTGTAGTAATAAACCAACCATTTTTTGGGGTCCCATATTTTGAGAAACCATCATATGTACATCTAGCTCATCCCAGTCCCAAGGTCGTCACCAGACCATGATGAGGTCCAAATGCACCGGATGCGGAGGGCTCTCGCAAGCTTCTTGTGAGACTCTCGGCGAGGGAAGCTCATCCTGGTACTGAGCTGGTCACCAGCAGTTCATGGCGAGCTGGGTCAAGCAGTTAACCAACCAATTTCATGGGGGTTAATAACCAACAATAACAAGGAAACCAATGGTTAATGATAGGGGAACCAGGGGGACTAAGGGTTTTGACCCACTGCCATGTGTCATAAACCAAGGATTATAGCCACGAATAATGGTTGATGACAGGGGGATAGCAACCAACAACATCAACTACCGACTATATGCTGGTTTCTCAAGTCATAGGAGGGCCTCCAGTCATCATCCTCTATTCATGATTATTGGTAATAAACCAACCATACCTTTGGGAGTTGACCATTTAAGAAGCACCTAAATAGAATGGCTGAGTTGTTTATCATGGTTGACAATGATGTTTGATAACGGCGGGTTATCTTTCATAACAACTGTTGACAATGGTTGATAGTGGTTCACTATCATATTTGACAAGGAAGGATGGATAAGTTGCTATTATCATGGCTAATCATGGTTGATAAAGGTCAATGGCTGTAGTGGCTAAAATGGTCGTTGGGATTCAGTTGTCATTGGTGAAAGTACAACAATTAAACAATAGATAACCAACACTTGTGAAGATTCAACTGTCAGCATCAACAATGTGTTCTTGAAAAGTCTATAGTGGTGGTTGATAACGAAGGTTGCTGGCTGCTTAATATCATGGTTGACTGTGGAAAATCGCTCGCCAACATGTGAATAACGGAACATCTGTCGTGTTGATGGTCCACAATTGTGAATGATGGCTATCAAATTAATGATCCTGAATGATGTACAATGATGAGTAACGATGAACCATGATGGTCAATAGTGGATAAGGATCGTTAATGACGGTCATTGTCTAGTTATTGAACGATACCCAATGATGCTTGATGATTGCAAACGAAAAATATGCAAGTGAACCATCTCAAAGAAGTGCCCTTCCGAATAACTGGTGATTTGCTGTCAAGGGCTTAGCTTACATGGACTTCCTTGGATTTCTACGATGTGGACCCCGAATAAGCTAGAGGTTGGTTTAGGGCTACTACCTGTCATGGTAGATATAGTACTCGTTAGTTTCAAGCAGAAGTTGGTTGTTGAGCATTACTACTGTGCTACCAACTAATAAGCTACAATACTAAACAGGGCAGTGAATCGATCATGTTCGGGTCGTCGAGCAAATGGTCCTAGTTCCTTAGTTATCCGATCAGGTTCATCGATCCAAGCAAAATAGCAACCAACGCTCGAATGTGATTACTGAGTTCCTCACCAGGATCACACATCAAACCTGTGAAGATACGCCTTGATGTTTGTTGGCTTGAAGATGCCCCAAAAACACCAGGATTTATTTCCAAGAATCACAACGTGATGCCCAGGTCCCAATTTCGGGGGCAGCGCTCCTAGGACAGAAATCCACTGGTTGAGGACATATCCAAGAACCATTCTATATCTACCTCAATGAGGGTCCTGTCCAGCCAGATCGGTAGCACAATGCCACTCAATCAACGTGATACAAGGGGAGATGCTACCCAGATTTAGGAAAGGGGGGAATCTACATCAACAAACCTATTGTCATCATTGGAGCCGAGTGATTCGATTCGGTTGTTATCAGCATTTAACCGTGCCAAAAACGGACCAAACTGTTAAACTGTTTCAACAAAAAATGATTTTGTTGGGGGCACAGTTGAAACTGATGGTTTTGCTTGTAGCTTGTACTGGTGCCCTTCTGTTGCTGAAGAAAGATCCAATACATCATGGATCATAGTCATGGCACTTCAGAAGTTCATATCCAATCATGGATATGAATTTGCATATACATATATACATTATACATACGCTAAATATATATTTTTTTAAATGTAAATACATATACATACATGTATATTGGTGTAATATGTAATTATATCTATACATCGACGGATCAATCCTACTATGTCCGAAAAAATGTCGTCATCAAGCAGTGCAGATCGATGTTGATAAACCACAGCTCTAGGGGGACCCTGGACGCCAGGTAGATCATCGTACCAGGTGGTTGAACCTTTTTGACGCCTCACGAAGAACCAAAGGGTTTGTCCATGTCCTTGGGGTACCAACCATCCAAGGTCGTAACGATTATAGGGAGACGGTTCTGACCAACCATCCAAGGTTGTAACGATGATCGACAGGGAAACCACCGGTACCGCGGGCACATCAGTAGACTAATCCAAGCCATCCAAGCCGCCCTGTGGCTCTAAGGAAAGCGTGTTGGATCGATGACAAGAAACAGAACAGGCAATGCATTTGGAGCACCCTTCTGGAATGTGTGGACAAGACGGCTGGCGTGGCTGGTGCACTGTGCTGATTAATGCCAAGGAGATTCGAAAGTTGAAATACTTAAGAAACATTTAGAATTTTATCATTCAATTTATCGAATCAAGATAATTTGATATAATCAATGATTTTATACACGCAAGGGTCAAACACACATAATTATTTTTTTCATTGTAACCTCCATCGATATATTTAAACAAAATACATTACTTTACTTCGTGTGATCCCCACCATCACATGCAAATCTGACACAGGTCTATCTGGCATAGCTTTTGACATTCTTTCTGGCATAGCTTCTGGCATTCTATCTGGCAGAGCTTTTGGCATTTTGTCTGGCAAAGCTTTTGGCGTTGTATCTGGCATAGCTTTTGGCGTTGTATCTGGCATAGCTTTTGGCATTGTATCTGGCAAAGCTTTTGGCATTCTATTTGGCATAGCTTTTGGCATTCTATCTGGCATAGCTTTTGGCATAACTTTTAATGTAACTTTTAATATTATCTGGCATAATTTTTGACATTCTATCTGACATAGTTTCTGATATTCTAGTTAACATAATTTTTGGCATTCTATCTGACATAGCTCTTGGTATTTTATTTGGTATAGCTTTTGGCATTTTATTTGGCATAGCTTCTGCCTTTCTATCTGGCATAATTTTTGGTATTTTATTTGATATAATTATTGTTATTATATTTGGTAAAATATTTGGTATTTTATTTAATATAGTTTTTCGTATTTTATTTGGCATAATTTCCAAGATTTTATTTGGTATAATGTTTGGTAATTTATTTAATATAGTTTTTAATTATTTATTTAATATAATTTTTTATATTTTATTTAATATATTTTTTAATATTTTATTTAATATAATTTTTAATAATTTATTTATTATAATTTTTGGTATTACATTTAAAATAATTTTTAATATTTTATTTAATATATTTATTATTATTATTATATTTGATATAGCTTTTGGTAGGAAAGTTGAGGTGCGGTATGGAGTATTGGGTATGGATTATCGTGGTTGAGATATGATAGGTAATATTGGGTATTAATAATTAAGGTTGAGGTTTGGTAGGGAATTTTGGGGGGGATGGTTATGGTTGAGGTTTGGAAGGAAATATTGGATATGGATAATTATAATTAAGATTTGGTAAAAAATATGAAAAATATGTTTTTAATTAAATATTTAGAAAAAAAAAA
>VSDK01002690.1:144601-176359 GCA_009767595.1 Symbiodinium kawagutii | reverse complement strand
AGACACACTGAAGAGAAAAAACAGACAGGTATCAGAAGGTGTCCTAAATAGGATACCTTAAGACACACTGGGAATTCAGGTATCAGAAGGTGCCCTAAGTAGGAGACCTTAAGACACACTGGGAGGCGGATGCAATTCAGGTATCAGAAGGTGCCCTAAGTAGGAGACCTTAAGACACACTGTGGACGGCAGCAAAGGATGCAGAAGGTATCAGAAGGTAACCCAAGTGGGTAACCTCCAGACACACTGAGAGTGGTGGGTCGGATGCAAGACAGGTATCAAAAGGTATCCCAAGTGGGAAACCTTAAGACACACTGTGGATGGGATGCAACGAATGCAAAGAGTAAAGAGAGCGGTAAGACCAGATCACCTAAGTAGGCGAACAGGAATCACACGCTGGTTAAAATTGTCACAGTGAAAATTTTTCTACCACTACTTCGAGTGATAGCCTACGGATGTCTCGGAAAGACGAGGAAAGCCGCGGCCGCTACCCGCTACGCCCCCCCCTCCCTCTATCCGTTTCACTCTGGCGGGATAACAAGTCTCACAAAGTCTCAAGTCCAAGATGGACAAGAAACAAACAGAGAAATGATATCACCGTTCCAGAGCAGTCGGATTTGAGCCGAGACAGCTTGAGCCAATGGCTACGGTTGCTGACGTGGTTGCATCATCGCGATCTAAGTAAGCTCCTGGCAGTAGACACTCATTCGAAGTTCACAGCCCAGCAGACCCTTGTCACGATCGACTGTCCTGGCCATCTTCTTGATCTGGACCTTGACTCTGGCAGGATGTCTATCCAAGATGCAGACGGACTTGATTGCTTCTCGGCCTCTCAAACTGCAATTGCAGGTGCCATTGAGGCTCACTTGCTGGCTGCGAAGCACTACGAGATTTCCCCTGACCTCTGTCATCAAGTATCTTGGCTCTTCGGTTACAGAACTGTTGGGCAGTCTAGGGGAATTATGCAGAGAACTAGAGCTAGACCCTCCATCCACGGAGGAGAGAGCCAAACATCTGTTGCTTCAGAGCTTTGCTATTAAACTAGCTTGCGATAATGACACAACCTTGGCTCCGGTAGAAGAATGGCTCACTAGATTGCTAGGGCCTTGCTGGATCCATTGCCACCACGTGAACTCATTGTTCTGTTGCATGCTTTCATTCCGCAGGTGGGAGCCAGTCGTTATACCCGTGAGGTGGTTCATGCTAAGCGAAGTGCCACCAGCTTTTGTCCGAAGGTCAGCGTCAAACTTGTTGCGAAAGGACATTATGGCCTACATGAGTTCCAGTTTCAGAACCACAGTCCATCGGCCCCGCTGGGGCTCTGCGTGCCTCTAGAATGCGAAGACAGTGAGGTGGTCAGTTATGAACAGTGGTACGCATATGATTGCAGACAAATCGATACTGGGATAGATTGGGGAGATGTGTGCATCTTTCATGTACAGAGGAAACCGGAGGCCCTGGATGTCAACCATGATTCCTTCATGAGAGAGGCAGGGAGCACTTTGCCTACAGGGGTGTTGTGCTCGCCTGAAAGCAGCCAGGCTTGCTTTGCGTTTGCGGGAGTTCTTACAGATATTGATCGTCCATCCACTGCATATGATAATTGGAAGCGGGCCAAACTTCGCCGGGCTACCTTGACCCACCTGCCTGGAGTGGAGGGGCTGATCGCCCGATCCAACCTAGCAGACTTTCTCCAGGATGCACATGTTGGACTACCGGAAGAACTTGAACGGTTGGAGTTGAGCGAACACCCTGCTTCCTATCTACTTCTGGATTTGTTCCGCCTGGGATCGACTGTCAGTGGTTCCCAGTTGATGAAGGTGGCAAAGTTGGCCCCGCAACACAAACCCGTTGTGCTAGGCATTCCCTCCCAAGTGTCGACGTCACCATATTTGAACCACAAGCATGCTGAACTGCTTGACAGCTTTCGTCTACTCATCAACATGCTCATCACCAGAACACCCCCACGAGAGATGCGTCAACATCAAGCATTCTGTCACAGATCATGGATGAAGCCGACAGAGACAGTGGGCACTTGGTGGTGTTGGTCGTGAGTTTGATGGTGAGTCTTTTGACAGGTCGTGGGACGCTTCTGGTCGAAGGCCTCTTTGGTGCAGGCAAAACCACTTCGGTTGTCTTCCTCCTTGCTTGGCTGGTCCTTACCGTTTGTGACAGTGCGAAGTTCACAGTTGCCAGTAGAGAGAACCCGGCAGGACAGGCCATTGCAGCTATGATTGTTCGCTTGCATCTCCCGCAGGAAGTTAAGGAGAAGTTTGTGCGAACTTGTTCTCAGAAAGAGTTGGAAGAACTTGGTGATGCCTGCACGGGCATCGAGGTCAAAACAAGGGAGGCAGGGTCGCGTCTCAGTAATGGTAGAGTGCTGATTGCTACAACTGGCACTATCTACGAACATATCGATGGTCACCCTACCGAATTTGGGCTGCATCTTGCCACCAGTTGCCTCATGATCCACGAAGAGGCCCAGCAAGCGGTGGAATTCAAAAGCGCAGTGGCTGCTGCAGCACCTGAAGTGCCGTGCTTGTATATTCTTGTAGGAGATGGACATCAGGCTCCTGGAGGAGTAGATAGCCGTAATCGTGAGGCCATCGAGCTGAGGTCTGAACTGATGAAGCTCCCAATCGGCCTCAAAGCTCCTAGCAGTACTTTTACGCCGGCTACCTTCAGCACTGCCATTAGCCATCTGATCAGTCAGTGATGGAGTCAACGGGTATGATTTGCTGCAACATGTCGAGCAAATCTCTAAGACCTCAGTGTTTGCTTCTTGGAGATGGTGTCAGGAACCTCCTGCTTCTCAAACGTCTTCTGTTGCCTCTTGGGTATTGGAACAGCTTCCGGACGCCTCTTCTCTGAAGTTGGATTCTCCAATAGGCATGCTGCTGGCTTTGGGGGCATTACTTGCTTTGCCGCATTCACCGATTACCCTTGCGGTTGCGTGTTCTGCCTCTGCAGCCGCTGGTGTTGGCACTGGGCCCCATGCCTGGTCTATTATGTTCCCTACCACCTCCAGAGTTACGAGCAAGGTTTATGAATGTCTCGTTGCAACGGGCTTTCTACCAAGACCTAGTGAGCGTCACTACGACAGACCAAGGTGAACAATGGATGTTTGGCACTGGTACGCACAATGCCTCCAGAAATGAACCACATGGCTTTCGGTTCATTTGCTGGTATGATGCGGATAAACGGCGAAGACGAAGTCAGGAGGAGAAGAACATGCCTGGCAGTCACCGCCCAAGGGAGTCTGCTAAAGCTGTAACAGCAGCGTACACTCGAGCACATGCTATGATGGAATTTGTACCTTCCTTTGCCGCTTCGGAACCAGGACATACTCCAGGGCAATTTGTTAATGACCAACACGAATCATCAGAGAAGTGTCCTGAGTAATGCTGCCACAGTTCGACCCGCCCTGCCTGAACACACTCCCAATCCGGCCTTTGTGCCGGAAAAAGAGATAGACGCACAGGGCAAGGGCTCCAACAAAGGAAAGCAATCCCAGGGCAAGTCACGAGCGGTTGGCCTACAGGGGCCTTCCTCTTCGTCCTCCCGATACTTGACGCATGTCCCGCTCAAGATGGAGAACACTGTCAAGCTGGCTGGAGCCACGTGCTACCGATCTTTCTTGATTCAGTCAGGAGTTTCCTTCCTATCTGGCAATGACCGGTATAGCCGACCGCAGAACTTTGAAGCTTATGCCCGTGCCAATGTAGGTCTGTCCCGAGCCATAGGCACCACTATCATCCTGTCCCCTGTAGACATGAGAGGGCTGGTCGGGATGGCGCAGGTCATCGCTGTACTGCAAACTGGGGTGGGGAGAATTGACACTCACTCCCTGGGTGTACAGCGCAGTGAAGAGCATTTTGATCGCCAAATTGTCTCGGATACAGCTATGCATCGTAGGTTGTGCGGAGATCGAGTGTGTGAAGACCCTCTCCCTCTGGCTTTGGGATGGGCTAGCAATTCGCCTGATGGGCGCAAAGGTTGCATCTTATGTTGGTTGAGGCTCGCAATTATCAGCCTTTCGTTAGAGATCACTGGTGTTTCCCGGGAGGTCGCTTCATGGGTCTCTTGTGGGGTTATGGGCTGGACAACCAACGTCGTGCTTTATGGGAAGTGCGCCCTAAACCCCAGGGCCCTGGCTGTTCCTTGCTGCATGTTGACAGAACGCTGCCCCAGAAAGTATATTATCGCAGAGCACTGCTCATGTGATGTGGCCGCTGCATCGGGGACACTTCTATGACTCCTGGGCGATTGACCCAAAGGTGGCAACCGAGAAGGAGATCCTGGGTGATCAGTCTCCTGCTCCTGATGGACTGAGTGAAGATTGCCTCAGATCTATCGTGCCTGTCTTCAGCGGGCGGCAAGCGCGCCCACGGGATACACATGTCGCGGTGTCAACCTACAATGTCTCTTCTACTGCACAGGCTTCAGACGTGTCCATGTCGTCTAGCGGCGCGGAGACAGAGGAATCTAGCAACAAAAAGAGAAAGCGTACGAGGAAGCCCAAGCCTCGGAAGGTCAAGCTGACCCAAATTCGGGAACTGCCCCCCACGATCATGGAGGCTGAAACGGAGGTTGGTTATCCACCAGGAGACACTGCTGATGACACAGAGAGACAGAGGTGGTTAGAGGCAACTCGTAACTTTGCAAGCTTTGCAAAAATCTTTCTTGAACAGAAGATTTACAATGAAACAGCAGCAAGAGCTATTCCTTCTCCTGCATCACTCAGTTCGTTGCCTCCTGAATGGCCCATGGCCAGGATGGTCCTGAAGATTCCCTGTGCCTCCACCATGTACAAACAGACTATGGTCAGGAGCACGTTGGAGAGACGACTTAACGATCCTAGAGCGGTGCTTCTGAAGGCTGATGTCATTGTTGGGCTGAGCGATAGCTTGTCACCGATTGCTGAGTTCATTGCTTCCCTCTTCAAAGGAGTACATCAAGTCGCCTTCGTCCAGCAATTTTCCGAATGGGGTTTGTTTGCTGACCCCGAATTCTGGTACAAAAGCCTGATCATTGAGTTGGCAGGGGCTGTGCAGGCTCTCAGACAGACGCCGCAAGGGATGGTCATTGCTCCCCAGAACAGAGCCCACTCTACTATGCTTTCCTTTGTGATGCTGCATGATGTGGACTCCGTGATCTCCAAGGGCAATCTGCCTTTCAGAAACACCAAGATCTAATTCCCTGTGGCCTTCCTTAATCTAGTGCTCAAAAACGCCAAGCTACACAGCTTCTTGGGGTCGTGGCAAGAGACCGTTTTTTCACAGAAATGAATCGTTGTGAAGGAACACAAACATGAAACGGACCCTTGCAGTCTATTGTTTATCGAGCAAGGACGAGCAGAAGTCCCGCAAATTAAGGAGCATGTGATTGGAGGCACTCGTTTTCCCGTGACTCGCAGTCTGGTTGGTACTGGTTTGTTGGCTAGCAAAAATGTGGAACTCCTCGCTGGTCGCATGAACCCTACCAACCTGCAAATTGAGGTTAGAGTTCCGAATCTGAATCTGGATAACCAAGGTGAGCTGACTCCACAGTTTGAAAATGACTGCATTGACAACTATGTGCCAAGCAATTGGGATCTCATGTCGGTGAGTCCTGGTAAGTTGATGTCTATTGGAGCAAACATTGGCTCGGACACTCCCTTGGATGTCTTAGCGAGGTACGGAGATTACTTGTTCGAGGGATTGAATTGTGAAGATGCCATTCAGAGTAATTTGGTGCGACTATTCACGAACGATGGAACCTTTGCTGATCCTGCGCAATCTCTGGCTGCTTTTGACACGCCGATGTGGACACCTCACAATAAGGTTAATCATGAGTTTCACAAAGAGTGGTTCCCCGCCATCACAAGGAAGAGCCGGGATCCCGTTAATGAGTCCTGGCAGCGAATCGGTGCCTTGCGACGCAATCGGTTCATTGCTAATCAAGCTGTCCTACCGTGGGTGTGGAATGCCCATCGCGGTGCTGCCAGTGGGCGCTCATCTGCTGCGTCCTATAGTGCCAGGTCGAGTGGGCCTTGATCTGCCTTAGGGCAGATTTCCGCAGCCATTTTACCTAGCCTAAATGGCTATCCCGGGGCGGCGTGGGAAGCAGGTTTGCTCACAGGAGTATTCCTAGCTCGGCCGTTGCCATGGCGTCTTTGCTCTGGCTTTCATCTTCTTTGGATGATGTGAACTTGATGCCTTGCCGTGGTATGCCTGGTCGAAGGGGCGTGATAACCTGGTGAGCCGACTCTGACTTGCTGGTGGTTGCAACTTAGTACTTGCTGGGCTACATCTCTGTGTGTGGCCGTCGGGAAGTGGTGGAACTTCAGGAGATGACTGGGAGGAGCGGGGTACTAGCTGTGGAGAGTGCTTGTCGTTGCTCTCTCTGTGAATGCTGGGACGGGCCTACGATTTTGGTCTTCAGATGTATTCGTCATTGGGGAGAGGAAGTTGTTGTGCTGACACTTCAGAGTGTAAGGGACGTCAATGGTGTTAGTCTGCAATTCGCTAGTGGGGCAGTTCACCGGGTACAACTTCGGAGTGCGGTGCCTTGACAAGCCTGCTGCTACAGAAACACCTAGTCTTGGCTTTGCTTTTGCTGGCTGTTTCTGCTGCAGTTCGCTTGACGGTACTGCATACCTTGGTGCTTGCAGATGAGGTTGTGTCTGATCTTTGTCCTCGCTTACAGCCAAACCCATGTTCTAATTGCTGAACGCCGATATCGGCCATGTCTTGTGGCCCGGTGTCAATTGCCCCCCAAAAGGTATCCATTTCACCCTGGCTTCCGGTGTGCTTGGAGCAGCAGCGGCCTGAGGTGACAGAGTGACCGCACACTGAGTGCTTCTTGGCTGAGGATAATGGTGCTTGCGTACCTCTCATGCACCTTTGATGCACCTTTGATGCTGGGCCTACGTTGATTGATTCGCTCATCAATTTGGAGGGGGGCTGGGGCCCCCCTCCTTTCTTCGTTTTGATGGTGGCGGCGCTTTGGCGCTTTATATCTTCGCACTCCTTCTGGCAGTTCGTTCACAGGTCCTTTCTACTTCTGTACGAAGCTGCAGACGTGGAAGCTTTCTTTTTGGTGCCAGAACTCTTGGTGGTTAATTGCTGGCTTGAGGCCACCGCCGATGGATGGCAGGCTTTGGAACTTACAAAGACAAATCGGGAAGATGATGCCTGGCTCTTTGACTTCTGAGATGCGTGAGTGCGGAGTGTCACCTGTTTCACTTTCAGTATAGATGGATAGTGTGATGTCAGATGACCTTTTTTTCGGTTTGCTGGTTGCTGGTTTGGTTGGTGTTGTTTGCTTGGTTTGTTTGTTTGCTGTTTCCTGTTTCCTTGGGTGGCTGGTTTGGGTTGAACGGTCATCTTGACATCTTACTTCTAATTTGTGATCTTCTGATCTCTTTTGCAGCTTTCTGGACATATAGTGACCTGCATTCCGCGTGCAATAGGCATTACCTGGGAAAAAAAATCATGAGGTCCCATCCAGCAGGCTCATAGTGAGTCCAAGTGTTTTCGGCTCCATAGTGGGGCTTTGACTTCGATAGCGCAGGTCGTGGGGGTTCGGCTCATAGCGAGGAGTTCAGTAGGGTTGTTGGCCAAGAGACCGGTGCAATACAATTGCCACACTAGAGGATGTTCGGGTGGCGCTGGGACCGGAAGTTGAGGCACATTGGCCCGGCCTTGGTTAATTCGCATGAGCGAATAGTTCTGGGGTTTGTCTGGCTTGGGCGCTGTGACCTTGAGCTCGACAGCGTCAGCCCGACCATATCTTCATACGTACCCAGAAAGCCCAGGCGTGTGGAGTTCTTCGCAATCTGGCTATAGAAGGCCATCGGGAAGAAAACTTTGAGATCCCTCAATGGCAATGTGCCTTGTTTCGCATCTGTGCCAGTGTCATGTACAAGCAAACAGGGAAGCAAATTGTATTTGGTTTGGTGGTTTTGGTGTTGTTTTGGGTTGGGTGCTAGTTTTTCTTGATTTTCATGAAGTCCATGCCTTGTGTGTTTATTTGCGCAATTAATTGGTGATTCCATTGCTTGGCTGTTGCAATCTACTTCGACACTCAGCGACCTGTTTTGAACGCGCAGGAAAAAATTGCTTCCAGGCTTGCTGGGCGCCCTGCCTGCTCGCTTGCGCCGAAATCGTTTTTTTTCCTTACTCTGCTCCCGCACTTCTTCGGCGCCTGTCCCTGCTGTTGGCAAAGCCAACAACGTGACGTCTTCATTTGCTTTGTCTTTGAGTTCTGCTCGGGTTTTGAGATCAATCATTTGTCCTCTTCCATTCTTCAGTCCCCTCAAGTGCAGAAGAATCATTGACTTTTCCTTTCGTATGTGCTTGTTGGTGATGGTCACTATGCTCTGGGGTGGAGTAGATAGTCGCAAGCCATCATTCCGTACAGAGCTTTTAAAGCTGCCTATGGGACTTAAGGCCCCTAGTTGTGCTTTCACTTTTGCAACCTTGGGAATAGTATTTGGTCGTGCGCCGCGAGGGAGTGTTACGCATGTATCTCAAACGTCCATCAGGTCAGTCTTTCACCGCTGGAGGTTCCGCCAATGCACAAACCACCCAAGGATCAGTGATTGAAGAGTGGATCAAGAATTATTTATCAGCTGCAGCTGCCTTCAGAGTGGGCTTGCCAACTGGCATGTCAATTGCACTTGGTGAGCCAGTGGCCTTGCCTCACTTACCGCTGACTTTAGCAGCAGCTTGTGGTTTGGTCAGTCGAGAGACAGGCCAAGAAGAGGTGGATCTTTGGTATCGGAACTTACAACGAATCGCGTATCGAGCCATATGGCTTCCGTTACACCTATTGGTTTGATGCAGACAAAAGGCAGAGGCAGAATTCAACAAGGAGGCTTGAGCTCCTTCTCACATCGCCTCCGAGAATCTGCCAAGGCAGTAAACGGTATTTTGTCTCTTCCGCCAAGTTTCTTTCGCATGTTCCGCTGAAAGTGGAGAATGTCATTCCTTTCGGGTACTAACCGATTCTGATCTTCAGAACTTTGAAGCATATGCCCGTGCCAATGTCGGCCTCTCTCGTGCCGTGGGCACCACGGTCATTTTATCTTCCCTGGACATGAGGGAATTGGTGGGCATGGCTCAGGTGCAGTTCTGCAAACCGGAGTAGGTCGTACCAATTCACAGGGCGTGACGGACACTTATGGTCGGTTGAGTCGACGAATCACCTTAAATTTAGAGATGCTCGCGAGGCTTTGCGGTGATAGGATTTGCGAAGATCCTTTGCTGTTAGCGCTAGGATGGATCTCTCGAAGGACGCCAGGTTCTGCGCTTGCGTCTGTTTGGTCGAAGCCCGCAATTTCAGATCTCCCGTCCTAGATCACTATAGTGCTTCCCTGGAGGCAAGTTTATTGGTCTCTTGTATAGGGGTACCGTCTGGACAATCAAAGGCGAGCATTATGGGAGGTGAGACCTAGCTTGACGGAACGGAGCTGGTGCTTGTTACACTGACAGGTCTCTCCCAGAAAGAGTGTTCTTCCCTAGCGCGAAAGCCCACGTTATGTGGCCCCTTCATCGTGGACATTTCTGTGATTCATGGGCAATTAGGTCCAAGTCAGCTAATGAGGCGGCTGTTCTGGGAAAGCAGAATCCGGAGCCTCTGAGCTTGAGTGATGACTGTCTGAGATCAGTGGCACAGGGAAAAGCGGGAGACGTGACAGGCCGCTTGATAAACAAGAAGAATTGTCAACATATACAGCATCCTCTGTGGTGCTAGCGTCTGATGTTTCTGTCTCGTCCAGTAAAGAAGGAACTGAAGGCTCCCTTCGCAATAAATGAAAGAATGCAGGAAAGTCTTGTGCCAGGAATTTCAAGCTAATTAAGCTTGAGAAAAAGCCTCCTGCCATCATGGAAGTGGACACAGAGGTTGGCTACCGGTCGTGGGATATTGCAGACAATGTTGCTAGACAGACTACCAGGAAAAAAAAAGACAATGTTGCCAGATAGAGGTGGTTGGAAAGTGCCCGCAATTTTGCGGAATTTATTAGAATTTCCATCGAGGAGAGGGCATGCGCAGAGAGGGCTGCTAGAGCAATCCTGCCACCTGAAGCATTTAGTTCCCTGCCTCCGGAATGGCCAATGGCACGAACAGTGCTCCGCCTCGCAAGTGCCTCTTCCCTCTGTAAGCAGACGATGTTTACTGTAGATGTGCGCTGGAAAAAAGATTAGGTGACCCGAACACCACCCTGCAAAAAGCTGATGTTGTGGCTGCGATTGTTGACTGCCTCCTTCTGGTGGCTGAACTCATGGCATCACTCTTTTATTCTGGGGTGGGCAGTTTGGATTTGTCCAACAATTTAAGGAGTGGGCTCTTTTTGAAAACCATTTATTTTGGTGTAAAAGCCTGATCAGAGAATTGGCAGGAGCTGTACAAGCAATCCAGACTACTATAGTCAAGGGGGTGCTGCTATCGACCCCCGAGGCAGATGTCCGTCTACGATGCAGTCTTTTGTGATGATGCATGATGTTGAGACGAGAATATCCAAAGGTAATCTGCTTTTGAGAAACACCAAGGTATACTTCCCTCTTGCCTTCCTCAGCATAATAATGTCCAATGCCAAACGGTTTGAGCCTGATGGACTGGTGGTACGGCAGAAGGATTATGAAGTTGATCCATGCAGCTTGTTGATAGTCGAGCAGGGAAACGCAGATGTCCCCGAAATTGAGCCGCATGTCATTGGCTCGGAGAGGTTTCCCTTGACTCGGAAGTTGGTCAGCTCAGGCTTATTAGCTAGGAAAGTGATTGAACTTCTTGCCGGGCGACTGAATCCGGCGCACATGCGTATCGAGATTCGGGCCCTTACCTTTGAAAATTGTCTTGCAGAGGGAAGAGCTCCAAATTTTGAGGAAGATCGCATTGAGACTTACATCCCAAGCGACTGGGACCTGATGACGGTGACCCCAGGCAAACTGATGTCTATTGGAGCGAGTCTAGGCGATGATGCCCCCTCCACAGATATTCTGGCGCGATATGGTGACTACCTGTTTGAAGGTCTCAATTGCGAATCTGCGATCGCAAATACCTTGGAGAAGCTTTTCTCGCGTGATGGAGCGTACGCTGCTCGTGCTCAGGTCGAAGCAGCCTTTGACACTCCTGGGTGGGCACCGCCTGGCCAAACCAACCATGTCTATTGCCAAGCATGGTTCAAGTCCATTGTTGAGCGGAGTTCCCGCCCGGTTGATGATGCTTGGTCAAGAATAGGGCCACTACGCACCAATGGCTTTTTTAACAAACAGGAGTTTCTCCCTTGGGTCAATAAGTCCCGTCGCTCCCAGACCAGTGGGCGTTCCACTGCTGCATCCAGCAGTGCTAAGTCGAGTGGCCATTGATCTGCCTTTGAGCAGATCTCCGCAGCCGTTTTCACCTAGCCTAAATGGCTATCCCGGGGCGGGGTTGGGCAGGCTCGCTCTGAGGAGTGTTTCTGCACGGGTCCGGTGCCATGGCGTTGGATGCTTCTTGAGTGGATGAGAACGGATATCTGGAAGGGCCGGTTAAATACCAACAGACACCCAAAGCGGACATCAGCTTGTGAACCAGACCGAAACTAGGTGGGTGGCAACAGCCATGTCTCTTGTGATGACACGAGGCTCATGGTCCCCCCGCCAAGGTGGTATCAGTGTGGCCGTGGGGCGCTCGTAGTTCCGAGAATCCCAGAGATGGACGATGTTGGTGCTCTGAATATGAATGATGGACTTACAGCATTCGGCTGAGCCTCTTTGGCCAAACAGGAGTCATGCCGACTTGTGCCCGGAGTGCGGCTCCTTGACAAGCCGGCTGCTACTGAAACGCCTAGTCTTAGCCCTGGCTTTCGCTAGTTGTTTCTGCTGCAGTCTGCTTAACGGTGCTGCATACCGTGGTTATGGAGGTCTCAAAGGTACCCCTACAAACCGGAGGCCGAGTACTTGGTGACCTCATTGTCAAGAGTTCGGTGATCTCATTGATGGTGTAGAACGTGTCTCTTTCGAACTACGTACCCTCGTGATTTCCATAGGGAATGTAGGCATTCTGCTTGGTTCTGGCTTTCACCCTGGGCGCCAGTTCGCCAAGCTCGAATCAAATGGCAAGAGCAAGTCCACATCTCCTTCACTCTCAATGACACGAACGGCTGGACCTTCGCTCAATGAGTGCTACTGAGTTGCTCAGGAGGTGGCTCGAAGAATTTCAATTTGACCTTGTGTGAGTCCATTCGAATGATTTCACACCGGTCTCCATTGTCTACCGATTGCCTCTGGAGGATACAGTGCATTGTGTGGGATGAGGGCATGCTATAGCTTGTGCTCACACTTTTTGCACAGGTGCACTTCTGGCAGGAGTACATGCAGTCATTTGTCAGAGTTGGGGCATGATGCTCGATAGGACCAGGGCTTTCGTTGGTTGATTCGCTCTTCGATTGGGGGGGCTGGGGCCCCCCTCTTTGGTTTTACTCTTTTGGACAGTGCTACATCTTCGATTTCACTCTGCTTCACTTGGATTGTCGGGACCGTGCCTTTCTTGGGATGCACGAAGATGCACCTTTGGAAGTGATGGGAGTTGCAACTTCAAGCCGGTTGGAGGACAGTATTCAGGTACCTGGACAGCATGCAGCGGATGCAAGAAGTTAAGATTTTGAGACGCTGATGCCTGGATGTTTGTCTTCTGAGCAGAGTGAGTGCGGAATTTCACACGTTTCACTGAGCTCTCATGCTTGCTTGTAGAATCGCATTGGTGAGATGATGACTGTGTTCTGTTGTTCTTGGTTTTGGTTTTTGGTTTGCTTGGTCTTTTTGGTGGTTGCTTGGTTCTGTTGCTGGTTTTTCTTGTCATCATTCTTGCCTTGTACATCTAATTAGAGGACCTACTGCTTTGCTGTTGCAGTCTAACCGGACATTCAGCGACCAGTGTTTTGTGCACGTGTGGCGCCACACGGGGAAAAAAAAACAAAAAAATCATTCACTTTTCCCTCTTCATTCCTTTGGGTGTTGTCAAGCAATAACATCTTTCACTTGTCTCCTTTTTGTTTCTTTGGGCAGTAAGGCACATAATTATTGTTGATATTGTTTCAATTAACATCATGTTTCAGCCATTGGCTTTGTTAAACTTTGATACCATCAACATGTTTCATAGTTTTTGTTTGGATCGTGTGAATTTTTGCGGTCTTGCCTTATGAGAAACCAACCTGCAACTAAAGGAACCATAGTTTTAAAAATAGACATTTGCAGGTTAGTTTGCCAGGCCAGAGAATCGATCAATTGCGCTTGGCTTGAAGTAATGATCCCACCCGTACACAACAGGTTATTGCGTGGTGACTATTTGGTTTCATCATTTTCTTGATCTCCGAGAACGGTTACAATAAAAAATATTCATCCAATTGTGAATCTTTTTCATTCGTTGCCGCTTGTTGCCTGACCAATTTCCTGGTCAACCGCCTGGTTAATATCCTGAACTGGTGGATTGACTGATGGGAAGACCTCCCTGACTGACCTCCTGTTCCTCTTGATGTTCCCATTGGTGAATCTCCTGACTCCCCGTCGGGGCGTTCATGGCCCCCGAAACTTGGCGCAGCAAGTTCGCCACCGGCAAGGCGCGGGCGCCGAACCGGGTGAAAGGGACGCTGACGTCACGTCACAACGGGAGGTTGGGATCCGTATGGATCCGTTACTGAGGTGGTTGATACCATGGTTGATGATGTGATGATAAAATGATGAAGGGTTGATGATGGTTCATGATGGCTGATATGAATTCATGCTTGATAATGCTTCATCATGGTCGCTACAACGGTGAGTTCATCGTGATTGACCGATGGGTTTCAGGCCTTCAACCACCAAGCAGTCCTAGAGGGATGAGGAGCTGGTGATTGACCATCAAATATTTTCCTTTTTGCTAGAAGCTGAATCTCCCATGAATCAATACTAACCATCATGAACCCGTACTATGAACCATTAGTCACCATTACACAATCGTTAGTGGCCATCATCAATGATCATCAACACCAAGATGTATTGCCAGAAACCTTGGGTTTCGCACTCCTTTGGCAGCTGGGTAGCACATGACATCCATCTCCGCCACAACAGGATCCTCTGAATGTCTTGCAGTCTGCCATGGAGGATGTTGATGGATCTGCCCACATGGGGGCAGCCGTATCCACCGCCAGCTCCTCAACCCATGTCCGGTGCGCGCTTCTCGGTTGAGCGAAGATCCGTTGTGAAGTGGATCAGATTGTAACTTTGCTCAAACAGGTTACAGTCTGTAGCTGGGACGAACTGGAAATTGCCCGGATTGCGATGTAGCTGTCAAGTTGCGGTCTGGGAGGCACCTGCTGTAAAACAAGTGTCATAGTTGAGCATTTGAACTTGTCCAGCAACTGCATCATAGATCATTATCATCCATTCTTAACCACTGTAAACCATCACCCACCATCACCCCCTTGTTGCGGTGGCCAGAGTCCTCTCAGTCCAGTCGATCCGACCCCCGACCCACACGTTGAGACTCCTGCTGAGGGCCGTTGCTGATTGAGTGGTCCTTCTACTTTCAAGACTTTTCGGCGCGTTTTCAGAGTGCCTGGGCAGCACCTACCAGTAGTGGAAGGAATCAAAACAGCCGCAAAAGCCGCAGGTTGTAGGTCGGACCCCATAAGTACCGCTGGCTGTGAAGCAACCGACCATAGGTGAACAACACCCGAAAGGCCCGCTGTTGTTGGCTGTGAACCACTACCCATTCCAAATCGTAGAGATTTGGGATTCATGGAATTTCATGTTGTGCATTGTGGCATTTCACTGAATTTGGTCCTATTGTTGCGTCGAATTTCGTGATTTCTGAGCGGCTGCTCTGCTCCAAGGCTCAGGACTACATCCAAAGCAAGGCAGCGATGCGCCAGTTGGTATCATGTCACCAGTGGCAGACCAGTGGCAGGCGCCAATCTATATCAATTTATGACCAAGCCTATACCGTAATGGTGAATCATCCGGGTTTCATGTTTGAAAGGCGATCATCATGACATGATTCCAGCCCAAACTAGCCACGGCCCATTGCATGACATAGGGGGAAGCTTCTGTTTCCATTCTCAGGATATCCATTGTTGGTCCATTGTGAGGGGTGCTGAGCATTACAAGCATCAGCAGAAGAGTCATGCAAGGTCAGTGCACTTGCCCAAAACTATTTGCTTCGGAGAGTAGCTTCTGTTTCTTGGGATTTTACCACGGCGGGCCCCGACCAAACCATGTGCGCAGTGGCACACACACACACACACCTGTTTGATCAACATTGTGAGTAGTGCTTGTGCTGGCAATGCTGGGAATGGCGTGAGAAGTACTCTCCGGCAAACTAACCTGGAAGTTCGAAATCACTATTTTCAAGAGGCAAACCATAATTAGTGCATTTTCCACTTCCAGGTTTGTTTACCGGAGAGTAATCCCTAGACCAGGGTTGATCCGACCCCATATTTTTGGTTGGTTTCCAGGTTTGTTCAGAATTGTTTGGAGCCATTGTGAGAATCCCTCCAACAAACTAACCATTGGCCAACCGACCATTGGGCAACCGTCAACCAACCATTGGCCAACCATGAAGTAACCGTTTAGCAACCATTGACATCCATTAACCAACAATTAACCAACCATTGTATAGCCATTCACAGCCATTGGCCAGGCATTCCCCCAAAACTATGCAGCATCCTCATTTGTGTCGTATGCCCATGTCATATGCATCTAGGGGATCTGGTTGTTGGAGGGTTGTGATCATGAGATTGGAGATCATTAGCACCGTTGCTGAAACTCGCCCGCGCGTCAGTGTTTGCAGATCAAACACTTCTACAGTTTTAAAATCCAAATGAGATTTCCTCACTCGTTCTTTTGCAGCCTGGACTCAGGTCCACCGACGCGATGAGGTGTTCTCCACGACATATCGTGGCGTGGCTAGCCAGCTGCGTTGGTCTTATGATTATTTGTCAGCAAAATCGGTCGAAAGACCATGAAATTTCAAGGTTGCATGTTGAGCTGCCACAAGACCTCAAAGCAACAGGTCCTGGCATTTACAAACTGGGTGATCGCTTGCCCATATGCATCACGGGGCAGATTCGCCGGCTGCACCTGGAAAGCAAGTTGAAGCTGCTCATCGAGCCTGCTGTGGCAGCTGGTCACAAAGTGGAGGTTTACCTCGTTGTGGATCCACGTTTCAATCAGACCGTGTCCATCCATCATGAAGCTGGGACCGGCATAGGCAACTACTCCATCACGGGAGGAAGTTTCTACTCTCTCGAAGAGACAGTGGACAGATTTCCCTCGAACATCACGGTCGTCGCGGACCCTTTCATTCCCAAAGACTATCCTGTGAACCCCGGCTATGTTAAAATGCTGAATCAGAAGATAGGCAAAGCTGGGATATGGGGCCTGAATTATTCCAGGCAGCGCTCCAAATCGCACATGAGGCAGTGGGAAGCTCTGAATCGCTGCTGGCAGCTGATCCTTGCCAAGGATCCTGAGCTGCCCACCATGGCCATGCGCATGCGTGATGATGTGGCAGTGGCAGAGGAGTTTAGGCCATTTTTGGACAGGCCTCGGGGGTTGTACGTCCCCAGCTGCGAAAGCTATAACGGCTTGAACGACAAGGCTTGCATCATCTCGGGCGTTCGGGAGGTGCAGAAGTATTTTACTCAACCCTTGGCCATGATGCGTCAGAACGTTTCGGAGGTCTTGGCATTTCATCGAAATCGCACCGCAAACCCTTTGAATCCTGAAAGTGCGTTGTATGCCACCATGAACATGTCTGGTGTGCCGATTTTCAAACAGGACTACTTTCCCATCAAACCTATCACCATGCTGGCGAGCACAGGGAAGGCTGACCCAACGGTGAAAATGTGCCACGTAAAAGACCCACACAACTTGAAGTGTTTCGCCAATGACTTGTGGGAACGAATCGGCACAAATGCAAAGCGCCTATACAAGGAGCAACGTTGGAAGCACTACTGGGAATTGTATCTTTGCGTGCCATTTCGAGACGATAAAAAAAGGATCGAACTGTTCTGCGCTGCTGAGTCCTGTGACTGTTTCTTTTTCCTGAGCCGTGGTTCAAGTTGTGTGGCAAATGGTGCTGTCAAAAGTCATAGCAGATGGTGATTACCCATAAGCCCTTAATCATCATATAACACTTAAGATGGTGATTATCAATCCTTAAGCCCTAGCTGTCAACATTTATCAACCCTTAAGCCCTAGCTGCCCTAGGTTGCTGTTGGGGGTGCCAACATGCACGGGTCACAAGTAAGCTCGATGACCGGCACTGGGCTCCAGTGGTCGGCTTCGCCAGGCGAAGGATGATGATGGTTGATGTGAGTTGATCGACATGTATGGTTAGATTTATATTATATTATATGGTTACATATAGATATGTCCATGATGTTTAGATAATGATTAGATTTATACTATATGAATATATTGATAATAGATGTTTTAATATAAATATGTCGATAACAGATGCTTAGATTTACATATATATATACATATGTTTATGATATGAATATGTATATTGTTTTATCGATATGTATATTTATTCGTACTCCTTTGTCTCTCTCTCTCTCATTCTATGTATACATGTGGGAGTCGGCCAATGTATTACACTGTGCTGGTGAATGTACAGTAAAGATTCGTTGCCATAAGATGCATGCCCATGGTTGTTTATTGAGCCTTTACGTTCGCTCTATGGGATGGTTGGAATGTATGTGGTTTTCTTTATCCATCATTTATCTTTTCCGCAATGTACATACAGTATACATTCCATTCACGGTATTGATTTTTTCTCGTTGAATACTGGGATGGGGCTGGACAGATCAGCATGTGCCGAAGAGGCTGTTGCATGGGTCCCAATCAAAGAGCCATCTGGCGTTCGTAATCCTGACAATGGGAAATCCCCCATTTACAGATTCTTTCCTAGGATTCCCTCTGGGTTTTCCAGCAGCGCTCATCAACCAGAGGGTTGGCCTTGGCAATCCATTGGTGGCATTGGCCAGGAACGGCTGCGCCAGAAGAAGATCATCGGTACTGCTTTCACTGTCCTTGCACGCTTGCGCGAGCATCGGTTGAATGCGATGCCAGACTACACGATCCAGGCACCCTTGGTTGGCGGAGCGGGACCAAGATTGGACAATGGGATGATAGCTAAGTCAGGAAAGATGCGCGCCAATTCCATTCTGAGTTGATGCGCTAATATAAGTCAGCGTAACATACTTTCCGACAAAGACAGAAGTATGTTGCGAACAGAATAGATGCATTGGCATACACATGTAGGCATCATGTACGCTTTAGTTTGCCCGGAATAGTTTGTTAATTGCCATATTCATCATGCCTGAATTAGTTGATTGTTGATCAGCTGATATTCATCAGTTGACTTTGCTCGTCGTTTGCTGCCACTCAAGCCGTAGCCATTCGCTCACCGTCGGCAGGGCTGAACTGAGCCGTATTGAACCTGTTTGGATCTTGTCTCAACTTGGTACCCTGGGTTCATATTTTTTTCGGAAAACAAACATGGATTTCTGCTCGCCGCTGGCAATAGTTTCCATGCTAGTTGCCTAGTTCTGTCCGTTCACCATTCTAATCAACCATAAGCAGCTTTCAACAAGCCATAATCGACCATCAAACAAACCCATGACTTGACTGGAAAAGCTTTAATTGACAATCTACACAAATCTGTTGCACATATGTAAAGAATCTACCAACAATCTATCATCACTCTATCATCAATCTACCAACAGTCTATCACCAATCTCTGTCTATGTAATCAATCTACTCTACATGATTTTGTACAAGCCTTAGACAAAGTGCTGCCCAGCGGCTTCCAGCACCGCGCCTGGCCTCTCCAGGAGTGCGGCAGGCGCCTGGCTCGTGCTGAGGCGTGGTCAAGGGAGGGAATTTTGGGAGTTTGGATTGTGAATTTTTGTTTTTTTTTGTTTTTTTTTTTTGCTTTTTTTTTTTTTTTTTCGATTAATCAATTGGTTGAAGATGATGGTTGGGGATTGGGTCAAAATGGTTGGGTTAAAATCGGTGGTTTATGATGGTAATGCTGGCGAATAATGGTTTAATGATGGTTGAGTCAACTGATCAAGGTTACTACTGATGGTGAAAATGGGTGGTTTAATGATGGATGGTTAATGATGGCCACATCGTTGCTTGAAGTTGGTGATTTAAGATTATGGTTTGAATGATGGTTTAGAATGATTGGCTAGTGATTTGGTTAATGGTTGCTTCATGATGGTTTCATGATTATTATTGATGGCTTCATGATTGATTAAAAGATGCCTAGCTATGGTTTGATTGATGGTCGACTGATGCTTACTTGGTGGTTCGTTGGTTGAGGTCACCTTGGAACGGCTGTTTAATGGTCAGTATGGTCTTGATGAAGAATAAGATGTTCATCATTTGGGTACAATGACTATAGGAAAAAGACATGTCCGAACATGCTTGCTCGTTGAGTATGCGCAAACATGGGAGGGGGGAATGCAACAGAACAGGGAACGGGTAATGGTAAGTCTACTACAGCCAATGCCTATGTTTGATGGTAGATCACGAGCTATTTATAGTGGAAGTCGCGTGGGTTTCGGGTTTTGTAAGATTGATCTCCCATTCCTGTTCGGTGCAAATCATAGTAGTTGTGAGCGTTTCAGACTTGAGGGACGGAGAGCTGGGACAAGAGGATCCACCGACCATGATTACAGAAGTATGCTAGCGCAGACAATTGACCTGGTCCATCCCAGATAGGTGATCCGACAAAGGTAATTCCAGAATGGCCTGTAAGAATCATTCCTCTATACACTCAATGGTTGTAGTATTCTGAGTTCTTGTGAGATTACTCAATCAGCAAGAGCGAAGCTCCAATAAAACAGGACCATTTCACATTAAACAAAGACTTGCAAGTTCTTCACCCTGAATGGTGGTGCACTTCTCACAGCAAATTCACGAACAGGGCTCAAAATCCAAGGTGGAATTGTTGAATGTCCCAGTTCCTGCAACGATTGCCATGGGTTGCGTCGTTTTTTGCTGCCTGTTGCCACCAGTCATCCCAGATTCTGTCACCAGGTAATGCCAGCTGGAAGATTTGGTGATCAAAAAAGAAGTTGAGAATATGATATGTATTTTTTTCTACCGGCAGAAATGTATGGGCACATACATTAACGTAGACGGATATGAACAACTTGCTCCTACATATCAACCACACATCATGTTGTTGTTCTTGCGATCTACGTAAATAGAAGTGACATCTATTCCTTTTTTTGTCGGAAAAATGTTGAAACAAACAAAAAATATGTTGCTTAAATCAGCCCCTATTGCCTAATCATTCCACCGGTGGTAGCCAGGACGGCCTGTGCCCGGAGAACTCAGCAACCGCTTCCTGCTGTCCGAGGCGGACCCAGCCCGGCTGCGTCAACAAAGCCATTGCAACTGGGGAGCCAAGAGGTACAGATGAACCATCGCAAGATAAAGCAGACTTGATGGATGACCTGGCTAGTGACTGCTAGTGGTTGGGAGAGCGATGAGCTACGCCATGGGTATCCCGTTCTGGCCCTTTTGGGGGAGCGGCCCTTTGAGCTACCAGGAGTGGACTAAACAAATGGTAGTAGCATGAGAAGATTCTGATGATGATTATGGATATTGTGGTGATGGTTAGCGGTTCCTGTAATGAACCATCATTAAGCACTGCTAAGGTCATTATCAATCAATGAAGGTGATCAAGGTCATTAGTCATTATCAACCATTATCAACACCTACAATTGGCCATTTGTTTCAAGTTGATCAACGTCCTGATTCCACTTCACTCAGGTGGGGCAACTGGAGCAGGGAGTAACATGAGCGAAGAAGCCTCACAACGCTGAGCAGCGCATGCCCACCATTTCTTATTGACCGATATGTTGACTATCATTAGCCTTGAACAAGTGTTAGCCAATATTTGCACCATGATAGGAAAATTGTGGGCTCATGGTGGTCAGGTAGGTCAGTGTTTCTGCATCACGATCATTAGCAACCAGTGGTTGCCGTGGCTATTGCTTATTTCCATGGTAATATAGCGTTTGTGTAGCACACTGGGCCCAACCAATCAACCAACCAACCAATTATGTTTGCGACATGACAAACAATACCGCGGGCATAGTTGGCCCTAGTATGAATACAATCAAGCATAATCCTATATGTAATGTTAGTCAATATGACCAATCCCAATGTAGATTGATAAAAGCCAACAGAGTCTGATTGATTGTCGCATTCAGCTAGTGGTATTGACCAAGCATTCAGCTAGTAGTACTAACGAACCTTATCAACCATGATATTCACTATTCATCAACCATGATATTGACTACAGCCAAACAAAAAAAAGTAATTACAAACATCGATGATGTTATATTCCCTGTAGTTTTGTTGGTCATTCACCACCAGCAACCCCCCAGCAACCCCCCAGCAGCCACTCAATCAAGGTGTCCACCAAGCTGATCGGGAGAAGCAGCGAATCATTACTCATTACTGCTGATCCTAGGGCCATGTGGCACCCACGGGTGGCCGATCCACGCTGAACCCATGCTGGATGACCAGTCAACAGGATTAGCCAATGGAAAGTCAATGGCTTTCAAATGTTGATCCATGATAAAGTCATGGTTGATGATTAGTCAACAGAAACTATGCAATGGTTAATTGTTGATCAATGCTTAATCCATGGTTCTTAATGGCTAACAATGATTAATGTGGAATGGACTATGGATAAGCCCAAACATGATGGCCGTAAGAATTGATGATCCACAAAAAGGGTCACCAGGTTCCAACAAAAGAACGGTCACCGGGTTCCCAATAAAGAACTGCGATCCCATGATTCTGGTAAATGCAGGGCTGGCACAATCATGTGCTGGCGGTTCACACAAAGAAAAGAATGCTGGTGAATAGATAATCAAGGGTTCATCATCATTGATGGTTGACTTGCTTACATGATGCTTGTCATCTCAGATTTTCAGATTGAACACAACATATTCAAAACATTTTAAACCAACAACACGATCATTACGGGTGGTACTGAGCTTTTCATTTCAATGGCATCTCTCTTGCCTTGTCGGTTTGGCAAGGGCTCATGTCGGTTGGGGGATTAGCTGGCTACACTTGTCTGGCAGTGCCACTGCTCAAACCCAAGCGTCAGTCCCAGTCTTTTTTCCGTTTGCAGGAAAGGGCCGAAAGAAAAAAAGTTGGATTTGGTACTCCAGAAGGTTGCCTGTTTCTCGCGAAGCACCTTTAAAAACAATTTGCTTTATTACATCATTCTCCACAATACAAGCCTCCCTAAGGGGAACCTGATCAAATCTAAGCGAAGAGTTGCTGCGCGCGCTTCTCTCCACAGCCCCATGTGTGGGACAGAAGGTGCGCCCAAGATTTGCCAAGTGGGTCGTGCAAATTCTAAAGCAAACTGGCATTCGAAGCAAGAAAAACGCGACCCTGAAGGATTCTGCGACTTGACGGGTGCTGATCAATTTGCAAACTTCAACACATTCAGTGGGAACAGTGGCACTCAATTTCTTGATCCGAGTTGGAAGTAGAATTCCGGTGACAAATCAGTGGACCTAGCCGTCGATTCAAGACGTGTTGGATGGAACCCAGAAACGGGTTGCAGTCGAGAGAATTAGCTGCAATGAACCGGCTGTCTAGAAGGAGAACTGTTCGCTTATCACAAGCTCTCGCTGCCCCGGGACACCGGAACCCACCCATGTCAAAATGGAAGGATTTGACACCTTTTGTGAAGTGCCTGAAAAAGAATTTAGATTCCCAGTTTGGGTTGCTCAGCAACATTATTTCTCTGATCAAACTTGGGGTGCGTTCGGACCATGCGGAGATTTGTTGTCTTCAAGCGCAGCACGACCGGTCTTGGTACTCTTTGTTGTGCACATATTCGATTGCATGTGCACAAGCAAGAAGGTTTTTCTTTGAAAGGTTTGGGCTTTTCGCAACAAACACATGTCGATATCTGCCAACTTTCATTTTCTCATTGTGAATATGGTTGTTTGCTTCGGCGCAAACGCATGAAAATTGGTATCAATGGACATGCCTAAGACAATTCGACTTTATTGCTTCCAATGTGCTGGGAATGATTTTGCTTGGCCTTTGCCTTCACTTTTGGTGAGAGACTTTGTGCTGGGTGTTGGTTTGGACGATGCGTGCGTTGTGTTCTGCAATTTCATAGCTTGAAACCAAAATTTTCGAAACGAAAACTTTCTTTCAAACTTGAAACATTGGAAACCATTTTTGAACGAGAAAATGAGACCCGGGATATCAACATTGTTTGCAAGGCCCCCTGGGAAGCACATCGGATTCATCGTTTGAAACATCGTTGGCTGAATTGGTTCCCTGAAGGTCGTCACCCGACAGGTTCCCCTCGGGACATTTGGTCTTCCAAATTTGTGGTTTACTGCTGTCTCCGTCAAGTTGGCAAGTGGGAAAGTTTGACCAAAACACATGTGGCTCCAGCTCATAGAAGGCTTCTGTGTCTTGTGCCCTCCACAACGATCCAGTGAGTCATGTGTTACTTTTTACTGTGACTTACTTTTAAGGCGAAGAAACACTGAAACATGAAGATACACTGAAGAAAAAATATGTTTGAGATCGTAGAAGAAGAGCACAACCATCCCAACTGGCTAAGGATGTCCAAAAGATAGTTTTTCATGGTGTATCCATCAGCTTTCCATACTGTGAACAGTATGGAATGAAGGTTTTTCGCCTTCTCTTCTTCAGTGGCTCGATACTATTGGTGCACTAGGCCATGTTTGCATACATGTGCGTGTAACTGTGTGCGCGAGGTCCGGATAATTGGAGAATGCTGGAGTTGTTTTGCATAGAATACTGCAAATCCTCTGAGTTGCCCAGTATGGGCAGCAGCATCATTTTCTGGAAACATTTACACCTTCTACTCAAGTTTGAATTTTATGAGTAGCTTCTTTCTGGTTTCTAGTGACTTTCTATTATCTAGCTTTTCTAGCTTCTTTTTGGTGGCGCAGGCAGCACAGGCGGGGTTAAGATCCACAATGAAGGAAACAATTGACATTCGCAAGTCCCAAACTTCACAGGCGAAAGAATGGACAATGGAAAACGTTCAAAGTGGCAGGGAAATTGGTAAATCCTCGCAGCTGGCGTCATTTGTGAAACGTGAACAAAAACACCTTGAGACAAACTGACATGGAATTTTCTTTTTGTTTTGAACGATGTGTTTCATGCGGCCGCATCTGAACTCGAAACCCCGAACAGTTTGGCTGAATTTCGGACGTGAAGGGAACAATTTCGAAACTTGAAATTGAGCAAACCGTTGACCAGTGCAGTGTCAACATGTTTCTGGTGGGTGCCGCTGCTGCTTTGGGTGCCGTTGATATTGCCGGATAGGAGTGACAACATGTTTTGGGGTGGGTGCCGCTGCGTTGGGCGCTGTTGGTATTGCCGGTAGGTGTGACCACGTTTCGGGTGGGTGCCGGTGCTGTTTTGAATGGTTACATGTTTCGGGTGGGTGTCGCTGCTTTTGTGGATGCCGCTGGGGGTTGCGGCATACATGGAAGACCAACATCGATTTGTTGGAGCTTTCGGACTGTCAAATGCAACAAGAGAATGTCCAGCATTAACATTTACTTTCGACCTGGGGCCTATGCTGGTGTAACTTTATTCCCTGGATAGCATAGTTATTCGGGTTTTTAGTTCAACTAGGGGAGACAGGGCTATCAACATGATTGGGAGGGCCGCTGTCAACATGATCGGGTGGGCGCCCGGGGTTGACAATTTTCAGAGAATACGAAATTGTTTGCGGCAACTTTCATGGGACCATTGGTTCACCTTGCAAGTGTGTATAACATGTTGCAATCTTGGGTTCATGCATCTCATGGTCGTGGACCATTTTTTCCATCCAACAATAGTATGAAACATTTTGCGTTGCAGTCACTCCGGCTCGGATTTCATCAAGGGCAATGTTGACAATCCGAAAAACAATATAATTAGGAAACACAACGGTGCCAAACACTCCGGACCACGATTTAAAGACCCAAGTGCCGATTGGCTAACCATGCCACTGACGGACGTGGAAGTGAAGTGGCTGGATGCAGTTCAGCGGATGACGGTGCGAAACAGTGTTGGATGGGCCCGCATTGATTCTGAACCGTGGAACTGCGCTATGCATCCTGTGCGTGGCTGCGAATTCTTCCAGATGGTGGTTGCAATGCAGCAGCTGTTTCCGCAACATTTTTCAAGTGGAGGTTCCCGAAACGATGATTGAATGGTATTCAATGCGACAGCGGTGAGGCGCCGCATGCATCGCAACGTATCCAAATGCGGTGTCCAACGTTTGACATTTGCACGTCCAGGTCAGACCCACCGCTTGAAAACCAGTACATTACCAACAGCACGGACGATTTTGTGGCCCGGGCCAATCGGCAATTCGTAGTGACTCACACAAATCTCAATGACGCGATCATAAAATCAAGTTGGACACGGGAATGATCTGATGTTTGGGGACAAGTCCAATTATCCGGTGAGTATTGCACATAAGCAAGTCCATTCAAGACATGAAACCCTTTTTTCTCTGCCTCTGCCGTTCTTAACCCCCATGCTGCATGCCTTGATTAATTCCACCAAGCCGCAGTCAAAGGACATGCGAATAGGAACATTGAAATCGCCATCGACGATGGGGATACCTCCCTTTCGTTCACAGCTGTCCATGCGCAAATTCAGACAATGTCACCCTGCGTCATCAACATCCCAGCAGGTCGGCCAATAAATCGAAAAACACAACCGTGACCGAATGCGCACACATATGTAAAACACACAATTTGGGTGACAGACCCGTGAAGAAAACATCGGAAACCACATCGGCAATGGCTTTGTTCACGGCCATTCCAAAACCTTGATGGCAACCATTTCCACTGAAAAACAACTTGTGGCTAACTGGGTTCGTAAATTGTCACCCCCATCCGAACGCCCGACTGCTGAAACGCAAACGCGTGACAAATCCAGAAAATCAATTTCGACAACAAAATCATTGAAACCATACATGTGTCCCGTAAATTTCCAAAATTTTGCGAAATCACATGCGAAAACATGCATTCTTGTTGTCGGTGGGGCCATGAACCCCGCCATCATGTTGAGGGTGAAAATTTTTTCCCCACCAATTTGATGCCCATTCCTTTTTCACAAATGGATGTGGGAGAAAGGTTAAGCTCCCCATGGTTACCTTTCATCTTTTGACTTTGGACTTGGCGCTTGCATGTCCGAAGGCATCCCTTGAAAACATTTCTTGCAGGGCGCCGGCAGGTGAAACCAAAATTAGCTACCATCATCATTGTCCAAGGATGCAGAGGGTTATCGGGTTTTGCATTAACATGGGCCGTTTTGCCAAATGTTTTTGTGATTAATTAGAAAATTGTAATATCACCCAACGTTAGGATGAAACAAAATAAAAAGTAATTCTATGAAAAATAGATTTCATTTTCCAAATAAATAGCGCTGAAACAAAAAAATCGAAATTATTAGATGGTGTAAATTAAGAAGAGCATTAAATACCGGTGAGATGGATCATCATTAACAAAAACTTTTGACTAGACTTGACTTTGCGCCTGCATGTCCGGGGGCAACCCATTTAGGGCGCAGGCCAAGTGGGACGAAACTAGATCGACCGCAGACAGTATGCAACAAAATCATCCCTCATGTTTTGCCAAAATCCAACGTCTGCAACAGCTTGTTCCCAGTCACCCAAATCACAAAAACGAACAAATTCTTCCAACTTGCTGTCCCATGTGGAATAAAGCCGGCCCATTTCTTACGACCAGGAGGCTGCCAATTCAATACGCGACGAACCCATCGATCAAAACGCAATCATAACACATAACCGCTGAATGCCCAGTATTGACGAAGCGAGACCGTAGCCCAATCAGCTACCCCAAAAGATTCCACGAAACCGCGCACGCTCGCATTCCAGGAGTGCAGAATTTCATGCCAAAGGTCATCCCAGCAAATGTTGTTCGGAGGTCCAACAAGCGAACGCACCAATTTCGTGAATTCGACTTTCAAGCCCCGTGGGTCCTGTTGGTGGACTGTTCTGTAACCTGATCCGGAACAACCAACCGAAATGACAGCGGACTGGAAAAAACGAAGCCTTGCAGAGATGGACACATGATTGTTCCGCAGAATACGTCGGTTTGCGAAGAATGATCCTTGGGATGATATTTGGCATGAAATTCTGCACGTCTGGAATGCGAGAGCCCGTGATTTCTTGGAATCATCCGGGATAGCTGACTGGGCTGCATTCTCGCTTCGTCAATATTGGACATTCAGCGGTTATGTGGCATGATTGCGTTTTGATCGATGGGTTCGTCGCGTATTGAATTGGCAGCCTCCTGGTCGTAAGAAATGGGCCGGCTTTATTCCACATGGGACAGCAAGTTGGAAGAATTTGTTCGTTTTTGTGATTTGGGTGATTGGGAACAAGCTGTTGCAGACGTTGGATATTGGCAGAGCATGAAGGATGATTTCGTCCCATACTGTTTGCAATCGATGTAGTTTTGTTTCGCCCTGCCTGCGCCCTAAATGGGCTGCCCCCCGGACATGCCGGCGCAAATTGAAAAATTGCGAAGAATGACCTGGTCGCTTGCTGCAGGTGGTGCGGGGCATCTTGGTTTTGCCCTTTCTAACTCATTGCCGACAAAATGCCACGTAACTACTTGTGACCAGCATCACGCTCCATGATGTTGAAGACAATTCCACTATCAGTCGGCAGTGTTTGTGGAGCTTGTGCTTTCGTGGTCAATGCTACAGCCTTGGCAGCGTTGAGTTCCAGACCTACGCGCGCAAAAGAAGAAACGAGTGAGTCAAGTACTAGTGAAATTTCCGGGGCAGATTTGGCCAACAATACGATGTCATCGGCAAAGCGAAAGTCCAGTAACGGCTTCAATCCATCGCTCAAATTGAAACCAGCATTCTGATTTTGTTTTCGCCAGCTAGCAATCGCCCATTGCAAAGTGCAACCAAAAAACCGTGGACTTAACACGCACCCTTGTCGCACACCAGCGTTGATGTTGAATGCACGACTGCAATTCCAATCCCCCCATGACTTCACCATTTTGATCGGCATATGCGGATTGCAAAATCCAAATTAGATGTTGAGAAATTGCATGGTCCGCAAGCGCTTCCCACAACGAAGGCCAACACACCCGGTCAAAAACCTCTGACAAGTCCAAACTTACAACCCACAACGAGCATTCATGCAGAGACGCCTTGTCGATGAACAAATTTGTTGTAAGCAGGTGCTCTTCGATGCGGTAGTGCTGCCTGAACCCATGTTGTTCTTCAGGCCCTTGTGCGTCCAGGACGTTCTCTACCCGCCCTGGGACCAATTATGCAATTTTTTTGCGCAACAACCGCCCTGCAGCAATCGGGCAAAAATCAGCGCTACCAACATCGATGGCCCTGAACCACCCCTGGGCGACCTTCTCACACAACACCCCCACGGCAACCCACCCACCAGCCTTCTCCCCCCCCACCCCGGTACATAATTGGATTTTGCACACTGGGGACTGGCCAGTGTAAACACAGTCCGCTGCCAGCGCACACCTGGAGACTGGCCAGTAGAAATGCAGTCGTACAGTGGATGTTGTGCGGTCAAAAAAGCGTGCGGACAAAAAAATCAGCCGGCTGACAAGTTCTTGCTTTCGTCGCCGACTTGATGAACACTGTTCCGGACCACTCCGAAGAAACCACGCCAGTTCTCAAAATGTCATGGCGCAAATGAATCAGAGCATGGAAAAATTCGGTGGCACGTGTTTCAAGAGTTGTGCGGCCAATCCCGCTTCGTCTGCACCACGTTTGCGTTTGAGACGTTTGATCGCAACTTTCATTTTTTTTCCAAAGTCCGTGGAGGTTCATCCAAATGAGCAGGCTGGCGTTTCGTTGTCGGAACCCCACGAAACAAATGTTCCAACATGCCTGCAACATTTCCACTCGTGGTTGTGTTGCCAAACTCTGTGCACATTGTGATTTCAAAATGCAAACGGCAGTTTCATGAACTGAATGCATGAAAGCAAACATTCGACGCATGTTGGCATAGTTGTTTGCTCGAAGCAATGCCCGCACCCTGGTGTCCAACATCATCTCGACCGCTCAGGAGAAGTTTGTGCCCCAAAGGTGTCGTGAAAAAAAATTCCTTTGTCGCACGACACGTTTCTGACAAACACAGCGTTGAAAAATCCAATTGATCGAACTCAGTTACGAAGTCCTGGAAACGATCTTCGTCGCCAAGGCTTTGAACATTTTATTAATGACATGCAATGTCATGAATTCAAACGGGTCCGGTTCATTCTGGGCATCATTCATCACAACATGTTCCGGTCTCTCAACCGAATCACGTGTAAATTTTCCACCACTGACTTGCCGGACGCTCCGCCTCGCAAGTCCCTACTCCAAGTCAGCGATGAACTCCGCCAAGGCCTCCTTCACCGCATCGCCCGCGATATTGCCATTCAACCATGTCACCTCCAAATCGGGCGAGGTCAAAGCCACAGGCACCAACTTTGAATTTTTTCGCACCACGACCCTGAAACACTGGTAATTGACAAGCACATCTTTCGGGACACGTCCGCCAATCTCAAGGAGGAACTTTTTGAGTTTGCTTACTGCTTTGGAACGGTACCTTTCGACCCGGGATTTGTTTTCAACCACCCACGTTTAGCTTCTTGGAGGGCACGATTTTTTTTTTGAAAACGGACAAACTGCATGGCTTGAGCAACACTGTCAAAGTTTGCAAGACCGAGAGGGACTTCACTTTGTGCCATTGAAACATGATGGAAGCCGTCCACATTGGCCAACAAATTTTTCAACATGCGTTCTGCCTCCTCAACGGTTTCTTCGCCAAAACCTCCAATCACAGCAATGGATTTGTCCACACCATCATCCACCTGCGGGATGCTGTCCGCATGGGCATTTTTTTGTTCCAAATTGGCAAGCCTGGTCTCTAACTCTGCACGTGCTGCGCTCTCAGCACGTGGTTGTTGTTTCAACTCTTCTGAAAACTCACCAATTTTTTGAAGCAATCTCCCCTCCACTTCTCCCATGCCATTTGCAATCTCTTCACGCATCATCATCCGGAGAGCTTGGATGGTTGCAGGACTCATTTCAACCTTGTTGGTCTCCAGTTCTTGGGCCATCGTCCTTGGTTGGATTGCAGTTGCTGCTTGTTTTGAACGCGCGTCTGCTTCACGGTCCGGGGTGCCTTTGGGAGCTGCCGTTTTCGAAGACGACATTTCACTGTCACCCTCTTCGTGGAATTTCAGGTATGCTTTGTCGAAATCTTGGCTAAAATCTTCCCACTTGGCACCCAAAGATTGGGTTTCTCCGATTGTGGAGGCAACTTTGTACTTTTCATACCTACTGTAAGCCTTTGTGCCAGTTTTTTTTCGGATTGTCCACCTGGAATCGTATTTTGGTGGTTGGCTCCTTCAGCCGCAGCACTTGATCTGGAGACAACGGCATGAAAACCGGCACACGATCACGAGCGCAAAAGATTGAGAACTTGAGCCAAACTTGAGCCAAAATGGCTACAGGTTGTGCGGTGTCCAAAATCATGCTCATCTTGATAAACCTGACGAAAATCATTGGCTCAACATGTGGTAAGCCATTGAGCATGTTCCTAAATACTTTAAAGTCCACATAGCTCTGCGAGCAGCTTCGCATCATATAGCATGCTATCATATCACATCGAGCAACCTTTTATTTAAGAACCCAATAGCATTGATTAGGTGAAATTTTTGACTTTGATTTTGCTCTGCACGTCCGAAACCAGCCTTCTCAAGGGCGCCAGCAGCTGGATCAATAACTAGCTAACTTCATCGCCGTCCAAGCATGCAAAAACGTAAAAAATCTTGCGCCAACATATGCCATTTTGCACCATCAGCCGCAAATGTCATCCAAACATGAATGCCATTGTGCCAGCAAAAATCTTGGAGATTTGTTTCTCATGTATGGAACGGCCGACCAACACGAACACCGTGCTGAGGAGACCAACCAAGGACTGGTCGCACCCATGGCGACATTGGCAAACGCGCCGCGAATGATGCAGGTGGCCATTGTTGTCGCAGACACATTGCCGACCAGGAAGACACGCCGGATTGTAGCACAAAAACTACCTTACGTTCGTTCCATGCGTGCAGAACCGCATGCCACGGAGAACTCCAATCCATCACTGACGGCGGCCCACGAACTGAAAAAAAATCCTGGCAGCTGGCAAATGAAATTTGCGCTGATGCCCGATTGTCTTGACCCAGTTGGGGGCCGCAAGTCGCCCAACCATTTGCGGCGCGACGATGATCCCCGCCGGCACTTCGTCGCCAGCAGCCGTGATCAAAGATTGTGGCGGCCGAGTTTATGTGGTGAGAAAATTTCGCCTTTGCAGCGTTCAAACAATAAGCATTGTGGAGCCCTACGGGTGGAAAATGGTATTGTTGATCATCACCCACCAAAAAAAAAAAAAACAAAAAACTAACAATCCAAAGAGCCGGCGGGTTGGACACGATGCAAAGTCCCCATTGTTTCCTTCATGACGATGATGCCGAACACTCAATGGTTCAACATGGGGTACCCCACTGAAGAACCCGTTTCCAAAACCAAAGCGCACCAAGTGCATCCAAGGGCACCCCGGCAGAACGCGACAAAACGCCAATTTTGTTGATGTTGAACATGATTGGGCCCATGATGATGATGATGATGATGATGATGATGATGATGATGATGATGA
>VSDK01002690.1:113295-143295 GCA_009767595.1 Symbiodinium kawagutii | reverse complement strand
TTTGCACCGCAGGAATTTGCTTCTCGGTCTGGAGTTCTTTCTTGCGGACTTCTGTAGGTTTCCACACTTGTTGATGTTTCTTCGGGTTGCTTTCTGCAAGGCACGTGGGGGAGGCCTCGCTCAAAATCGTTGGTGATGTCTTGCCAGTTCCTTCCATGCTCCATGGTTTGACCACTTGTGGACATTTTTCAAAAACTCTTACCTCGTTTTGCTTCCTGCAGCCTTCGGATTTCGTTTTTCAAATTCAGTATTTGTGAGTGGATCTTCCGGTGCACTTTTCTCTTTCCTGGACAGGCCAGCAGCATGGATGAGAAGTGCGACCAAACGAAACTGATGAATTACAAGCCAACTTGAACATCCCTGAACCCCGTGAGCCAATTCCATCAAAGTACATCAAATCTGTCGACCATTCCATGCTGGGGTCGCTGCTTTCGCCTGAGTTAACCATGCTTGGCTTGATTGGTTCCTATGCCGGGGTGGCTGAATCAATAGGAAAAAACGTGAAAGGGGGAAAAACAAATTTGATTTAATGTGCAGTTTCCAACAGCGCAGATTTTCGCTAACAATTGGGATGGTTCGTTGGTGTTCATTGTTTGATTTGTTTTAGGGACCCTTTCTATCCACAAAGCTAGCATAACGCCATTTTGCCTGGCTGTTGTCTTCATTTCGCCGGAACATGTCAGGCATTGCAAACTCAGCCGGCATTTTTGGGGCGCACCCTTTGTTTGGAATTGTTTCAAGTCATTTAAATCTTCTAGTTTGCTGGAATGCGGCAACAAAATCACCACTTGGGCACCACAGGTCTGTTTAACCAGATTGCAAACACAGCTGACGTGTAATTTTTCCCGAAGCAGCTTGCCAAAGTCGGAGACAAAAATGGGAGACAAAACCAAATCCATGTCGGGACAAGATCTCATTGAAGAGTGAGAAGCATAGTGGGAGATGAAGTGTGCAACAAAGTGGGAAACAGCCAGATCCATGTCAGGACGAGATATCGCCAGACAAAACGGGAGTCAAAACGAGATTCATGTCGTGACAAAATCTCATTGAGGAGAGGAATGGGAAACATGGTGGGAGACAAAATGGGAAACAAAGTGCGGGACAAAGCCGGATCCATGTCGCGACAAGATGTCAGAGAAGAGTGGGAGACAAAGTGGGAGAAAATTGGAAACATAGTGGGAGACAAAGCCAGACCCATAAGATGACTAGACTTCAAGGGGAGTGGGGCACGGTGGGAGACATGGCGAGAGACATGGTGGCCAGGGTCGCAGTCTTGAAAGCCCTGGTCTCTTATTACGTCTCCCGTTTTGTCTCTCACTTTGTCTCCTGCTTTTTTGTGACATCTCATCACGACGTGGATCTGGCTTTGTCTCCTACTTTGTTTCCCAGCATGTCTCCCATTTGTCTCCCATTTTTTTTCTCCTTTTGTCTCCCACGGTTGCCGTGTTTGGTTCGGGTTTGTTTTAATTTTACTTAAGAAACCGGAAATTTCATGCTATTGGTTTGTTGCCATTTTGTACTCCAGTGCTAGTTAGTTTTTGGGACCGCTGTTCCGGGTTCGCAATACCTTTATCTTCAACAAGGTTGGTTGAGATTCTCGATTTGAGTTTGGGCACCAGTCCCTGCCATGTGACATATGTGGAGATCCAAATTTTCAATTGCTTTGTGCCCGCTGGCATGCTCTCCCAAATTATCGTCCTGCTAGGTAGAGGGGCTTTAGTGCGGATGCCTGGAACTAATCCGTTTTTGGTTAGCTTTGTTATCAAACCAAGCGCAGGTCACATGAGGTAGCGCCCTATTCATTTCGCCAAGAGAACAAGCGGGAATACGATCAAGGCGGCTTGTGTGCGAGTTCCAGGTCACCAGTGTGAACACATGAATTTGAATCTTTACAAGTCGCACCTTGTATAAAAAACGAAGTTTCCTTAGGAAAATATTTGTTCTTGCGTGCTTGTCTTTCCTCTTGCGGTTGAAGGGCAGCGGAATGTTCTGGGAAAATTTTTGTCTCGCGCTATGTCTCCCGCCTGAAATCTTGTCACGACATGGAGCTGGCTTTGTCTCTCATTTGTCTCCTATTGTGTTCCCTGCTAGATCTCCACTCCTGTGTGAGATCGTGTCGCGACATTCGTCCGGCTTTGCTACCACTAGGTTTCCCATTATGTTTTGTGCCTTGTCTCCCGCCATGATTCCCACTCCTTTGTGCGATCTTGTCACGACATGGATCTGGTTTTGTCTTCCATTTCGTCTCCCACTTTGTTTCCTGCTAAGTCTCCCACTATGTCTCCCGCCTTTCTGCGAGATGCTGTAACGACATGGATGTGACATTGTCTCTCATTTTGTTTTGTTTTTTGGTAGCATCTTGTCACAATGCGGATCTGATTTCTGATTTTTTCTGCCGCAACACGGAGTGGCGGCGCACAGACGCGGAGCCACTGCTTCTGATCGTTTCAGACCATCCAACATGACTGCTTGGGCACCACGGGTCTTTCAGCTTCGGGTGTGCGTAGATCCCAGTCAGCTGATGTGTGATTCTCTCAAACTTGTGCTGTTTGGGGTCAAAGCTGGTGTAATTTTTCTTGTGGGTTTCCATCGAGGGGTGGTTCCAAATGAATCCTTCAAGAAACTGCTGCCCTCGGCTCAAGTTCAAACCTCGCAACTCCTCGCTGGGTGGTGGATTGGCATGTCATTCTTGTCGCCCACGTCGAAATGTGGCGGACACTTTTTTTTTCGCTACTGATGGCAATAGTTTTGAGTTCTATAGCCTATTTGGCATTGATTTGCTGGGTTCAGGATCCTTCCAAACCTCCTGTGATTGAGTTTCTTGTCAGCTCCGGAAACACCAAAAGTCATGAATTTGAAACGCCCAAGGTTCGGCAGTCCAGAGTGGCGGTGCTCATCGCCGGCACGTTGCGGCGTTTCAACCTCAATGCGAGCACAAAGCTGGTGGCAGCCATGACCCGAGACTTCGAGGTAGATATTTTCTTGTCTCTCTTTGATGCTGCTTCCAAAGGATGGTTAAAATTATCAAATGCTTTTCAGCAAGATCCCCAGTTCGAAGGCTTGAACAGAACGGGCATTCAAAGACTGATTGAAAGAAGATTGAACATGCCTGGCAGCAAGGTCGGTGGCATCAAACTGTTTGATCACTACAATACGGAACAACAAGATATTGCGTTTATCAAGACTATGCATTGGTGGGATTTGAAGAAAGGTCGCCAGAGAGGGCAAGGGACAACTGCTCGGTCAAATTTCATCCTGCTGTGGAAGGAACTTGAAAGCCTGTGGAACCTTGCCCAGTCGCAGGAACGTGTCCGCTGCAACTATTCATATGTCATGATTCTCCGTGATGATGGTTTTTGGGTACGCGATTTCAACTTGAGCCAACTGTTGCGTCTTGGTGGAGTCCAGAAAAACGGCTCGGGTTCCGGACGAGGGGGGCATTTGTACAGCGTTTTATGCGAAACAGGGCAAAAACGTATCCGCAGAGGTGGAATAACTGACTGGATTTTTTTACTTGACCGCCCAGCTGCAGAAACCTTTGGCAAATGCTACAGCCGCCTTGCGCAGCCGGCAGCTTTTGGAAATGTATGGCTTGAGGGCTATCAGAACGATACGCTTATTTGGAATAGTGAGACTTTCTACCTCTTCCTGGCCGAGTTTGCTGACGTCGAGGTCATAGAGGTTCCCACTTACCTTCTGCCAATGCAGCGGGCCGCCTTGTTGGATGGCAAGTTGTGCTTGTACCAGCATTGCGATTCACATTTGCCATCCAAAAATGTCCCGTGGCTCGAACCGGACAAAGACATGCTGACGTGCGAAACGGCTGAAATGGATCGCCGGGAAGCGGGGCTGGAACTTCAAGTTATCGGAACATCAGGCGTTACCGTCCAACTTGCATCCGAGTGCCAGCCTGAATATATATATATATATATATAATGTATAGTAGGGAAACTGTAACTTTAAACAGAACCTGACTGACCAAGTGCATTCACGTGTGTATTGATTGTGTTTGTGGAGCTATTGCATGGAAAGAGCAAGGGCAAGCGTAGGTCAGACATTCCATATTCTACTATTGCCACCTTTTTTGTTCCATGCTGTTTCCATTCGGAACTGCAATTGTTTGCCAACTGCTGGTCATCCAAGTGGGTTATTGATGATTTATTAGTGATGATAGGTGATGATTAGTGATGCTTTCAAGTTGGATGATGCGATAACAATCAACCAATCCTTACAACAATTCATGCTTTCAAGTTGGTTCACTTGCAAAATGCCAGTCGGCCAACCTGAGATTGACATCGCAGCATTGGTACCCGTGTGCTTGGGTTGTTGCGTTGCCCGTGCCATTGCCGTTGAGGTTCGTTGTTGTTGTTGTTGTTGTTGTTGTTGTTGTTGCTGGTGGTGGTGGTGGTGGCGGCGGTAGTGGTGGTGGCCGTGTCTTTTGGATATGTATATGTGGTTGTGCTTAAGGCTGTTGTGATCGTGTTTGTTGTGGTTGTGGTCGATGTCCTTGTGGTTGTCATTTCGTTGCTATCACTCACAGCTTGTTGTTTGTTTGTTTGTTTGTTTGTTTGTTTGTTTGTTTGTTCGTTCGTTCGTTCGTTCGTTTGTTTGTTTGTTTGTTTGTTTGTTTGTTTGTTTGTTTGTTTGTTTCTTGGTCTTGGTTGTTATTTGCGTTTGTCATGTAGCCGTGGTCGTAATTGCAGTTGTAGTTGTAGTCGTCGTCGTAGTTGTCGTCGTAGTTGTCGGCGTAGTTGTCGTCGTAGTTGTCGTCGTTCTTGTTCTCGTCTTGCCTGGTTTGTTGTTTGATACTTGTTGGATGATCATCAGCAGTCGGCATGTCATTTTCAATCAGATTTTTGTAACATGCGTATTTCTCCTAAACCAGCTTCTGCTGCCACCTGCCACCAGCAGCTTCGGAATGTGAAGCTGTGTTAGTGTCAATGCCAGTCTGTGGGGCAGCCTTGTTCTCCAGTAGACTTGTGACCCGCAGAACTTCTACGTTTGTTTTTCGAGTTTCTATGGCTAAACATTGTGCTCATCCTCCCCGGCTCCAAATTTCACAATACATGTCCTGTCCTTTATGGCAGCCGTTCAGATTTCAAACATGCAAACATGCCGTGCGAGCTGATCGGGTGCACCAGGAGCATGCAGCAACCAAAAGCCAATATGTTGGAAGATCATGGAACCGCTTGATGAACACGTCATTTCAATATTCAACATGGATTTCAATCATTTCAAAATACTCCAAGTCCAAGGGAACTCATGTTTGCATGGTAATTTTTCAACACGTATTCCATTGCGACAATGGCTCAAAAAAACAACATGAAGGCAGGGGTTCTGTGCTGGCAAGGTGTCCAGTAGAAACAAGCTGTGCCTGGCAGCTGAGGTTTTCTTGGCGTGCGGTTCCATTGGCATCGCTTTCGGGGTGTTGCTTGCAGTGTTTGAACGCAATTCGAGAGGTTCGTGACACTACACTCCGGTGATTGGACATTGCAGGGAATAGTATCATAATCTTGACCATGGTCGTTTATCAAATGGGCCAATGGCGGCGGTGTTGCCAGGTCTTCTGTTACTGTCTGCGAAAGTGGCGGCTCAAAAAACACCGGTCAAGGACCTGTCCGAGAGTTGGATTGCTACATCCAGCGAGTCGTTGTCCCAGCATAAATGTGGATGTGTAGCCATGTGAAAGGTCCTCAGCCCAGGACATTCTCAGTGATTTCGACAAGAACATTGGCACAAAATGAACAAATCTCATCAAATAGCAGCCGGTTTTACGACCATGCTTCCAGTGTTGCACAAGCTCGTTGCCCCAAAACTGATCCATGGAAGTTTTGCAACACAACTATTCCAATGAAATCAGAACTGCAAAGTTATTGCTTAGCAGCAGGGCAGCGATGCAGAGAGCGAGGGACTTTGCAAAGAACTTGTCGAACTCACAATGCCACGGCGATGACTATTAAGTCATGTGTCAAATATCGAATCTACAACATGGTCAGTTTACAACAATGATCACTGCTAATAGTAATCTTCTGGTCAGGGAAAGGGCCACTGTCCAGTTGCTGGGATACGTCAGGAATTTGGGCAGCCTCTTGTCACAAGAGGGTCCTTCTGTGACTTTTATGGCCGACGCTCAGAGGTTGGGGAGTGATGATTGTTTGAGATCTCGCTACCTCGGAGATGGGTCACGGTTGCACGGTGTTCAACGCCAGGGTCAACACAACATGACACCGGCTTAGTGTGTGCTGGCCTGTCCGTAGTTCAAGCGGTGGCACTTTGCTGTTCACGTGCAAAGGCAATAAATATGAGCAGCTGCAACGGATTGTGGTGGCATTACAATCGGGTGCTGCAATATGCTGGAATCATATGTTCTAAAAAAATCCAAGGGGGTCCTGACACACACACGCACATGCACATGCACAAATCGGGAAGTGAACCATAACGAGCTCGGCGTCAGCACCAAGCAACTTTAGCATTTTTGGAAAAAAATCCACTGGAATAAGTAGCAACTTCTCACATCAAACAAGGACCTTGCAGAAGAATGATTTTGGGGCCGTGGGTCGCGGATCCATGTCGCTTCGGTTCCTGCGGCACCTGCGCTGAAAGATCCTTCTGGTCCAAACGCCGTTTGCCGCACAGACTGGCCAAGGAATCTGAGGGCGTGTGTGTCGCGTCATTGTCATGGTTCCGAAAGGTCGTCGTTTGATTTCACCAGCGTAAATACATGGTGGTGGATTTTTGGATTTTGAATGCCTTGCCTAGGATGCAGGGCCAAGGGTGCTGTTGATTTTGCCGTGCCATGATCATGGCCAAGATGGGCACTTCTGAAATCTTCAAAGTCCAAACATGACTTGCATCTTCAATCCCTCAAACTCGATGCTTAAGATACAAGGTTCAAACCAAATTTCAACTTTTCTAGCTGCGAGGAATCATATCATCAATCATCGGCCGTTCAAAGCCACTTCAACCGTTTCGTCTTTGTTCATGTTTCTCTATCATCAACCAACAACGCCATTCCTCACCTACATTGTTCTCAACCAACACCATGATTAACCATTAGCCCAAAGGTATCAGCCAGCAATGCTACTCAACCAATACTCCCGAGCAAAATGAAGCGCCAACTCATCAAAATGAACGAACTCCCTTAAACCATCTTCAACCTATCTACTTAAACTTACTTATATAAGTCATCTTAGATCTAGAAAGTTTATATTGAAGCAGAGGACTTAAGTCTACACTGTCTACACCCTTCCCTATCCTTCCCTATCTTTCCGTATCCTTCCCTTGTCCCAAGATCTTCTGAGGACACGCCGGTCTCCGTGTTGGCCGCGGCGGCGTTCACCGCAGCTGCAAGGCGCCGCAACGTGTCAACGAGGGCTAAGCTCATCGATGGCAAGCGCGTGGCGGCGCAAGTGCGCGAGGCCCGGTTGGTCCCGTCCCAACTGCCCCGAGTTTGTCATTGGGAGATCCACAGAGCTTGCCATTTTGAGCGTTTTGGTGGGTCAAATTTGTTGATACCAATAGTCTTGGGGATACTTTGGGGACTTTTGGGGATACTTTGGGGATAGTTTGTTTTTTTCCATTCCTTTTTGCTTTTCAAATTATGCAACGGACCGACGGACCAACTTACAGGCCAACAATAGCCGGGTACCAGCAAACTGTTACATATGACTCATATGACTATGGTTGCTTTCGAATTCAGAGTTGTAAACATTTAAAAAGATAAGCTCAGTTCTTAGCTCCAGCCAATCCAGGAGCTAATTTCAGTTAAGTTTTGCTCCTGGATTAGCCGAAGCCAACAGGGCCCGCCACTGAACACCGCAGGAAGTGAAGGAACGCGTGGCCGTGCTGCAGTCCCACCAGGTGACTCCAGGCCTGGCAGTGGTTCTGGTGGGCCAACGTCCTGACTCTCAGTCCTACGTGCGAGCTAAGGCGAAGGTGGCCACCGAGGCTGGGAAGGAAAATCAGCAGCAAGGAGTTTTTTTTGGGTATATATATATATATATATATTTGTATTTATTTATTTATTTGTATGTAAATGTTTTTAAACACATTGTATTTATATATATATATATTTGTATGTAAATGTTTTATAAGCATATTATATTCATATTTTTATTTGTATGCGTATACATAGAATCCATATGAATCCAGTGATTTTGAGTTTTTTTAAGATGTCCTAAGGAAATACTTAGAATCCATTCACTACTATCAATATCCATCAACTAGTATATACAAAGATGTTTGCCTAGAATTATCCATCAATATCCGTCAGTTCGTTGTGCAAGGATGTGCCAAGTATTTCCAAGTGTTTTTTTTTTTTCCCGGATGTTTTTTTTTTGCCATTAGGGGAATCACTGCCAACCTGCCAGCAAAAAGAACACAAAGGTGTTGCGATCTGGTGGCATGTCCACAGGCGAATATCACAAGAATGGTGACTGCGATGATGGTCTTGTTGATGCTTTGAGAAGGATCTTAAGCTAATGGTATGTTTGCAGAGGTGCAGGGGGATTTCGGGTAGTGAGTTTTCTGACCACTCATGTCCCAGGGTGTGATGCCCTGTCACCAGGTAGGATGTCGCATTTTCAATGTAAACTTTCCGGAGAGCGTCTCCGAAGATGAGCTAATGAGGAAGATCGATGAGTTAAACCAGGACCCTTTGGTGCATGGCATCCTGGTGCAGTTACCATTGCCCAAAGGAATCAACGAACAACGTGTGCTGGATGCCATCAAGGTTCATAAGGATGCTGATGGCTTAACTGCAGAGAATCTGGGGCAGTTGTCGCGGCCGACTGGGCAACCCTTGGCAATACCCTGTACTCCTGCGGGATGTATGGAGTTGTTGGAACGGCATGATGTGGACGTGGCAGGAAAGGAGTGTGTGATTCTGGGGCGAAGTGCCATTGTCGGGATGCCTATGGCACTACTGATGGTGCGAGCCAACGCCAGCGTCAAAGTGTGTCATCGCTATACTCAAGACCTGCATTTGGCGTGTTCTCAAGCTGACGTATTAGTGGCTGCTGTGGGGCAGCCCGAATTTGTCCAGGGCGACTGGATCAAAGAAGGGGCTGTCACTCGGTGCGATTAGTCTGTGATGCAGCACTAGCCGGTAATTGTGTGGATCACGGGAAATGGTGGTGAGCAGTGCTTGATCAAGACGGTTGATAGGGTCATAAACTCAATCAGTTAAGTCTGATTACAGTTTGGGTAAGTTATCAATTGATACACTCAATTGGTCAGCCAGACTTTCCGTAGTTGTGGAAGGGATAGAAAAAGCATTGGACCCATCCCCAGGTGGTCATCGACGTTGGCATCAACCGCGTGGACGACAGCAGTCGGCCTCGTGGCTATCGCCTCGCTGGCGACGTCCACTTCGAGAGCGCGAAGGGCAGGGCCTCGTTGATCACTCCGGTCCCGGGAGGCTCGGGCAACGGCGCGGTGGCGTTTTTTGCACACTGAGATTCAGTGATGTTATTGGACAAATTTTAGTGATCTTATTTGAGGATTTATTTGATTTGTTTGGCTGATGTTTATCGCTTCTGGTGATGTTAAAGGACTCCGAGTTCTGTGACGCATCTTGTTTGTTCTTGGTGCCACGGATTGGTGTTCAACTTGTTCAAGCAAGAAGTATGGGCGCCCTTGATGATTCCCGTGCCGGACGTGTACATTTGTAGGGCCCCGGTTGGTGAGGGGAGTTGGAGATGTCACTTCCCCAGGCGTTGGTCCCATGACAGTGGCGATGCTGCTGCGCAACACGGTGGCCTTGGCTGAGAAAAGCGCCGGCGTAGATTCCCTGTGACCGCCCAAAGATGGCCGCGTTGAAGAGTGGGGAATCGTGTTGGCTCAGAAGGGTGGAGAATCGCCAGTGGCTGATCAGCCTTTTCATGAAGGTCCTTTGCCATCATTCACAATGATGGACATCCTTATTGAACGGGTAGTGGTTGCCTGAAAGCTGCTCAAGCATGGTAACCAGTTGGGAGCCTCTCTCCATCGAGATTCTTTCTGAAGCTTTGAACAATGCGCATCTCATTGGGATCCAGCAGTCACAGTTGTTCATTCTCTAGCACCTTGGTCGAATGGCAGGTTTGAGGACGCTGCAGCATGGGTTCTGGGCTCAGGCTGCTCAAAGCATTAAGATGAGGGGTCCCTAGCCCACGGAGGATAGGTCGTAGTCTACGTAGTGACGAGTTGGATTTGGAAATCGCTCAGACTATTCCATCAGCTCATGATTGGAGCAGGTCATAGCTGTTCCGAGGTCAGCAAACACGCGGCAGATTTGTCCACTTCGGCAGCCCTGGAGCTGTATGCCTTCTACAAGCAAGCCACTTGCGGCCACTCGGCAGTGTCGCATCGGGTTGGAAGGAATTTGGCAACTTCAACAGGTCACAATGAACATTGCTTTTTCTGTATGGTGATGGGACGATGGTTGATCATAGCAGATCGATATTGATCTACATGTATGCATTGGCTATTTGGTCAGTGGTGCAGCGGGGGACTAGCTGATCCATAAAGAAATGTTTGACACCTCTAATGGTAAACGCCACCTGCGAAAACCTGGTGGTAAAGCCGTTTGTTTCTGATCCTTGGGGGAAGCCATCGTCAGAGTTAACATCTCCCAAAAAGCCCTTTCCCATCTCCTAAGATCTCCGTGTTTGTTTCTCCTTATGATCTCTCTCGCATAAGAAAAATCGACAGTCACACCTGAGACCTGGCAGGCGATTGCACTGGTGGCCAACCCATGGGCTTCCAGGCTGCCGCCAAGTGGGATGCCTGGAGCCAGGTTAGAGGCGTGGCAGTGGGGCAGTGGTGCTGACCATGTTGAGATGGTGAGATTTGGTGAGGGTCACAGGTTTCATGGCTCAAAGTGGGGCCCGCCAGGCTGCCCTCCCGATTTGGCACGTGCTTCCTATGCAGCTTGGGATGTGAGATGCTGCGAGGGTTCCACCATGGCGTTTTTAAATTGCAAAGCCTTCGTCATTGCCATGGGGGATCACTTCCCAACGTTTGGGATATCTTGAGCCTCCATGCATTTACCATGCTAGCAGCTCGCACTGAGGTGCAAGTGTTGGAAACCTATGCGCCCAACTGGCAGTCGGGAGGACCGTAGGGGGAATCGTTTCAAGAGAGCTGGCGGGATGTGGCAGAACTTGCTGGAATCACAGGCTTTGGTATCTTTGGTATGGGGTTGGGCATGGTTGGGCTATCCCGTTTTCATCACTTGGCCAGCTCGGCCTGGCTGAGAATCCCGGGCAGCACGGGTTTTTACTGGTTCTTAGCATGGACGGACTTAGTGCCTGAGCTACGCCTGGAGGACGCTTGGAGGACAGCCATGCCAGAGGCAATGGCGTTGGAGAGCTGTTGGCGACTCAACTGGGTTGTTGACATTCATGATCAAAAGTGATATATCTTTCGAGTTTCATCATGTACACTGTACACTGTGTTATATCTATGTATTATTCGGCAGGTTTTCATACATAAAAATGATGCATTGATAAATTTATACTATGCATTCATTTATTCACATCTTTTTGGATATATTTGTTCATTTATTGAATAGATATATTATATATTGATTTATTTGTTTCCTTTTATGGATTTTTTATTTCCTTATTTCTTGATTTCTTTCTTTATTTAGTGATTTATTTGTTGATTGACTTGATTATTTTCTTTGTTTCTTTGTTTCTTGATTCGTTGATTTTTTGTATTGATTGATTTATGCATTGGTTTACTTATCTATTGGTTTATTACCTTATTTATTTGTCTACTTATTCATTCGTTTATTTATTTAGAACTTATTCTTTATTTATTTAGTTTTTTATTTGATGATATCTTTAAATGGATTTATTTTGCTTTATTAATTTTTTATCTATTGTTAAATTCATTTCTTTTGCCTTTATTTAATAATTAATCAATTTGTTTATTGCTTTATTGTTTGTTTATTTATTCATCTATGTATGTATTTATACATTTTTCGTATTTGTTTATTCTTTGAACTCTTTCTTTCTTTCTTTCTTTCTTTTTTCCTTTCTTTCTTTCTTTCCTTCTTTCTTTCTTTCCTTTCTTTCTTTCTTTCTTCCTTTCTTTCTTTCTTTCCTTCTTTCTTTCCTTTCTTTCTTCCTTTCTTTCTTTCTTTCTTTCTTCCTTCCTTTCTTTCTTTCTTCCTTCCTTCCTTTCTTTCTTTCTTTCTTTCTATCTATCTATCTATCTTTCTTTCTTTCTGTACGCATTTGTTTATTCATTTTTCTTACATGGGTATAAAGATGTGAGTCGCCAACTTGGCAGAAGCAGAGCATTGGCGATTAGGTCCATGGGGCCAGCTGTGAGCACCATGGGTTGCATTGGCGGCTGGGTCCTTGGATGTGAACGTTCCATGTTGCAGCGGCCTGGTTCACTAGGGCCATCAGAACAGTGAATCCGCTGGCTGTTTTATGCATATATACATATATATCTCTATATATAGAAAGGAGGCCCTGAAATACATTTTTGTATCTACAAAGGAGGCCCTGATCCATTTTTGTTGAACTTCATTGAGTTCCACAGGGTCTCCTGATTATCAGCCGGTTGTCCGGATTCTGCGGATGGGTAGCACAAATTCGGATCCGTTTTTACAGAAGTGTTGCAGAAGTGATCACTTCTCTCTCCACAGAGCATTCCCCAGAAGTTCTCAACAGGGCATCCTCCTGGAACTGCACCCCATGGATCGGCAGACCTTATAAGTTCCCCTCCAGGAGGCGATCCTGGCGATGTTGTTGGGGGGCCTGGTAGGGTGCCGCCCAAGAACCTCAGCCAATGTGGTTTGCTCATGGGTCGCAAGATCCAGGGATTGAGATGAAGGAATGAGGTCTAGCAGCGAGTCTAGCAGACCTTCCTGTCAGAGAGTGAGAACTTGGTAGTGCAGCCAGGAAAAACAATTCAACGTTTGAAAATTGATAAATATGAAGGCACACATGTGAGAGCACACATTTAGGAGCACACATGAGAGCACACTGTGAGATCACACACATGAGAGAGCGCTTAAGAAAACCCCTTTTTTGAGAGTACACATATGAAAGCACACGTCTGAGAGCACACATGTGAGAGCACGCCTGTGAGAGCTGAGAGCATATCAGGTCTCCGTAAAAGATCTCTATAAGAGGTCTGTTAGCAAGATCATTGTAGGAGAACTTGAAAAACAAAATCTCTTTGAAAAGAAAATTGGCACCGCGCGCAGACCAGAGCGATCCGAGACGCACCCAAATTTGCACTGTGCGCACGCGAGAGTCACAAAGGCAGAGGTATGAAAAGCAGCTGAAGACTCCATGCCCTTTCGATTTGCCATTTCAATTGTGGGTGTTGCAAAACATTGCGCTTGCTCCAAGAAGTGATCCCGAGGCATACGAAGTCTCGTGCCAATTGCGAAAAATGATCTGGACATAGCAGATGCAAAAAATGACAACAGTCTCATGAAAAGAGGGTTTTGAGCTCATCCGGAGAGCGCTCAAGATCACGAAACGTTGCGCTTACCACAAAAAATCATTCTATTCGGACCCAAAACCGACAGCAGTGACATGTCTCATAAAACGTACAGAATAACTTCCGCCCACCACGGATTCCTGATGCCGAAAATGGACAAATGTGAGTTTTCCCTCGCGCCTGTCACGTAACATGCACATTGATCAAAAAGTCGACACGATGCACACACGAATGCAGAAGAGAGCTTTCTGGGACCCCGTTTCATGCGAGACTTCTGTTGGAAACGGAAGATGGAGGAACGTTTTTGACGTGAAGGTCAGCGAATTAGCCGCGCCTGAGTGGGGAACACCTGGATCTACACAGGGTCCTTTTTGAGATACCGTAAGAACCCTTGCCGTGCACACACTGTTTGGGGAAGAATGCCACAATTTATGCGCTGAGGATGAGACTCCAGCAGGTCAGCTCTGCCAACAGATCGCTGAAGGCGACATGGAGGCCGAAACCATGTGGTTGCAATGTGCTTGAAACATCTTAAACCTGACCTACGCATCTTGCGCTAGGCTGGAACGGAATCAGCTCTTTGACAGGTGAATTCTCCAAAAATAACGGAAGTCCATGGATTTCCAATTTGGTCATGGTACGAAGTCTCCAGAGATATTTTCGCATGTGAAAGGCGGCGGTCCACTTGGCCTTAAAGGGTCATGGCTGTGCCTATAGAGAAGCGCCGTTGGGCTGGGCGTGTGTCGTCAGGCAGCCTGTAGCTTGCTTCGGGCTAGCCCTCAGCTGGCCTGTGAGGCAGTGGGATCATGTCATGTAATCCCAAAGGCCCCCATCCCCTGGCAGCGAAAACTGGTGGATTCCCCCATGAACCAGGATGAACCGAAAGGGGAACGGATAAGATATGGGAATCCTGACTGCGGTTTGGTGCACCATGTTGTCACTTCTGCGTTCAAAAACTTCGGGCGTCACTTCTGTAGGCCGACAAGGATGGCATGCTGCCGCTGCACTGGGCCTGCGATCGGGGAGATCTAGAAATGGTGCCCCCGGCTGCGATCGCGGTAGAGTCAAAACGACTACTACCGTGATTACCAGTCGCCTTTTTCGAGGATCCTCCTTTTTTTTGGGTTCAGGTTTCCCCTGAGAATGGTGGTTTAAGTTGCTGCGGCACAGGCATGGCAAGGTCCAAAGCTCACGGTGGAATGCCTGTGATTTTTGCAGGTCCAACTGTGATTGACCAGTTATTTCCTCAACCACCCAGGACATCCCAAGCGGATGTGCTGTTTCAGTGAAGTGACGTCAATGACATTTGTGTGTTCAGAGTTTGAAGAATCTGCAATTAAACAATATCAACGACAATGTGAATTCAATGCCAACATTGGATCCACAAACGCCAGTTGGATATTTGTGATCAAAAGCTCAACATCCATCTAGCTCAGTGTTTGATCAACAGGGCCTATCAACAGAAAGTGACAGTGATGGTTTCCCACTAACGCATCTCATCCAAGGGCCCAGGGCTTCTTCCATCAACTGTCCCCCAGCCACACTTCATCATCGTTAACCACCATGAACCACTCACCATCACCCAAGATTGTTCACAATTTTGCCATTAGAAAACCATGATCGTGCGTATTAATGAACCATCAACCATCATCAATCAGAGTGCTGCAATCAACCAGCATTCATCGTTTATCCGCCTCACTCTTGAAACTGCCACTGTTCTAGGTGCAGTTTCTCTTGGTACGGGACCTTGAGAAGTGGGAGGTCGGGGGGCAGTGCTTAGCTCTGTTGTTTCTAGGTGCCAACAGTTGGATCGTCTAGGCATGTCTGGTGATGGCATACTTCGAAGGCTTGTGTAGTTTCCATACGGAAATCCGAGCATTTGGGAAGGTTTAGCTTCTTTTTCTTTGAGCACCGCCACCGAAACATTGCCACCAGAAAACACCAGCACCAGAAAAAAAAAGCCGCAAAAAAAACCAGCAGCCCAAAACAACGAGCAGAAAGGACCACCAGCACAAGCAGCAGAAAAGTTCCGCCGGCAACACCCTGAGAAAACCCTATTAGCAGGAAACATCATGACCAGAATGCCACCTTCGCCAGACTCGCAACATGCAGCCTGGTGTGCGCAAAGTGCCGCCCCCCCCCCTGCCGGGGAAAACCCCAGCCGCCAGCGGCGGCAAAGCGCCCCTGGCATTCTCCACGTTTCTAGTGCCATGCCTTCGACGCGAAACATCCCCTAGCAGGGGATGGTGTGAACTGATGATCGAGTGATGATCGAGTGATGATTGAGTGATGATGATGATGATGATGATGATGATGATGATGATGATGATGATGATGGAGGAGGGGAAGAGGGAGGCGGAGGATGAGGAGGAGCAGGAGGAGGAGGAGGAGGAGGAGGAGAAAAATGAGGAGGATGGGAGCGGGATGATACCCTCAAACACTTTAAACAAGCCATTTAGCTCCTTGAGCGCAGGAACAGATAATCCAATATTATATTGTGTTGGCTTGTTATCTAACGGTTGCACATCATGTTCTAGATAGCTGTGGTAGTTTTGTTTCCCTTCCCCTTGTCTTCGAGCTGTTGTGTGAATTGAGATGCCCATGAGACAGCAGTACCACCACTCGCCATGAACATCCACCGAGCACCATGAGGCCATCAGCCACCAGCCACCGCTGCTGAGTTGACTTAGGACGTACCGGCCGCGCTGGCCGTGATCAACCAGGCCGACGCACAGGGCGACACGGCGCCCCTTGGCCAAGATTTTGGGATCAGGACAAGTGGGCGGAAGTTTTCAAGAAAAAAGTTAGTGACAAAGAAGGAATCAGTTAGTGCATGATTTCTAGGCTAGCAGTTAGTGCTTGATTTTGGTTCAGTAAAGATTGATAAGCTGGAGGACTTCTGGTCAGTGATAGAGGTTAGTTTCCAGCCGAGGTTTCCTGCCCCTGACTTGAGTGAATTCAGCTTTTCAAAGTGGGGAACAGCAGGGATCTCACGAAAAATCAGGGCAGGAAACGCCTTATGGGAACAACTCATGGTTTCGCCATCCCGCTTTCTACCTAAAACGCATTTCGTCTACAAGTCGCCCTGCTGACGAACCTCGGGCAGCTCCTGGCCGACGTTCTTTTTTTGCAATGTGTCCAGGGTTTTTTGTAAACAGCTGCAGAGCCAGCTTTTGAGACAGAATTTGCCCCTCTTTTCCCTAGCCGAAGGCGTGGCTTCAGCATACGGCAAAGCCGTGCAAATATGCTGAGCAGGTACTTAGATCTTTGCGCATGGCACTATCTGAAATCACAAGATGCACCAGGAGCGTCCAAGGCGTCTCAGTGTCATCCGTCTCTCTCCGATTGCTCACTTCCAGCTCTCCCCTTCTCAGTGGCATCTCCTCTCCCTCTTCTGAATGATGGTTCTTTTTTCGACATCTTGTGTTTGGTCATTTACATGCTCGCAGCGCTGAAGTTTCCATTCTAAAATTCCTCTGACCAGGAGTTTTTTCCTCTTCATCAACCTTGTCACAAACCACGTGTTGAGGTGTGTTGTCTGGTTGTGCTGTTCATTTCTTAGCTCAGGTTGCACTACGCCGTGATGTCTGACAACGAATCTGTGGCACAACTTCTGGTGTCAAAGGGTCCGGGGGCTCAGGTCGAGGGTGGATCTTGTCAAGTTGGCTGATCTTGGTGTGAGCCGCTCCCATCAACATCTTTTGACTTGGGCAGACACATCAGCGCTATGGAATGAAACCTTGCTTGGTTGGTTCGGTATGTGGCTGGGACCTATGACATATGACAACCCATGGCTTCTTGGGCATTGGGATTGGATGGGATAGGATTTGCCCACTATATTTCACCATGATTTTTTGTGTGGATCGCGCTTGATGAAAGTGTGGCTGAGCAAAGCTTGAAAGCTACCTGCAGTTGCCAAAACGCCATCGTGATCATGTACTAGACACTAGATGCTCATTTATGAGTACAACGAGTCACCAATACTATGAATGGAGCAGTGGAGTACATGTACAAAAGCTTGTTGGCAAACAGCATATTTTTTGGCAAACGGGATGGCATTTTGCCCACCGCCGTAGGCGCAGATGTGAATGCCACCAATGAGGTGGAGCTGCAAAATTGCGTCCCGTGACGTTGGTGACCCCCTGGTAACTTCTGCAATGGAGAATCATTTGCCAAACCATTTACTTCTCGAATTTTGTGTTTTCCCCACTTCTTAGCTAGTTCGAGGGTATGAGCCTGACTGGATGGAAGCTTTGCTGTATCTGGCGTCATGACTCAGGCTCAAAGACTGAGCTTTAGGCGTTAGCTCTCAATTAAGAAACAAGGGGCAAACGAGAGACGTACAGGTGTTCCAGCCCAAGGCATATCAGAACATACTATGGCGCAAGGTGTTCACAACTGATGCGCACCGACGATGCCACAAATTAACGCATTGGCCAAACAACATGGAGGAATCTTTATGGAACGGAATGGGTGCAAATCCATTTAACATCATTCACAAGTTTGCAGTACCTGAGCGCCCAATGCAAGCACTTGTGGTGCACCATGCCGGTGGTAGATGCCATTGAGCATCATTGGCTCCCTCTGCCGGCGACACCGTTGAAACATGACTTGTGGAAGACCATCCTGGCTGGCCGCAGCTCTTTCAACGGTGTGGCTTCGAGGGGGCTGGGTGTAGATATCGCGAAGCAGATGAGTGACCAAACGGGTCAGTTGTTGGGAGGACCACCCAGGAAGGATCTGAAAGATGAGAAGATCTTTAGTGATGAGTCGGACAGCATGGAGAAGTTGCAAAAGATGGACAAGGACAAGGTTAAGCGGATGGAGGAGAGGGAAGAGGAACTGAGGGAAAAGGTGGAAAAGGAAAAACGCAGCGTGGAGGACTATGAAAACAAGAAAGAAGATCTTCAAGAAGAGGCGGACACGGAGACTGTTGACCAATCTGGGCACCTTAGTCAGGGTTCTAGGTCCGTTCCGGCCTTCCAATGTCGCCAGATGTATGTGGCCCGTCGAATGATACGGTTGGCAGACTCCATAAAGAAACCACTGTTCGTGGGTTTTAGAATCATAAGGCCCACATTGTTGGCTAATCACTGGGTTCATTAGATCAACCACCCTCGCTTCCGCGTTTTTATCATGACCCTTTGCCCACTTGACATGCCCCAAAGTGCTGAGTTTTGATGATTGGAATTGTTTGCCACTGGGCCTTCTAGGTGCAAGACCTGGAATCTGAAAAGCTTGAGACAGAGGGGGCCTCGACGTCGGGTGATGTACCTGCTGACGACGTTGATGAAGATCGGTCAAACCTGGCACCTGAGGCTGCACCACGCGACCATGAGTTCATGGCACAGAGTCGGATCGTGGCACCGCCATACTTGGACTCTCGGGTGCATTACTGGCCTCTCAGAGAGTGGCTCGATATTTCTGCTCCTCATCAGGGATGGTCATCCAACATGTCATTAAAACAGGCATCACGGTTCTTCTTAGGAAACGAATGCCCTTGAACAGTGCAAAATTTGACCATAGCGCTTTTGGTTTTGACGCTCACATTTTTGCCAGGTATTTTTTACGTATTTTGGTGTTGCCGGAAAGAAGTGGTCAGGGAAGAGCTGGAACCAAACGCAATGGGAAACACCTGAGAGTATTTCAAGGGGTTGGAGCCGGTAGGTTGTTTAAATCACAGATGGTGCACCCTGTTGCCCATCATAGAGTGATCACAATCTGCTGCAAGAAGCTCGTAACCACACCCAAGGGATATTTTTTGTGCATCAAGAAAGCAGAAAATGGGGCACTGTGGGTGTGCTCGCTGGCTCGTCCGACGGGATGGGGAAGATCGCAAGAACATCCATCCCAAATTCCTAGCTATTGGTCAGAATGTGGGGCTGGATGAACCTCAACTGCATGGACTTATTGATCTGCCAAACGCTCAGCAAAAGACGGACGGAGTGAGCAAGAAAAGGCACAACTGCTTGCAACTGTGCACAGCAATTCACAGGGATGTTTCGAAACGATTTGGAGGCCAACATCGCTGGAAATTGGGAAGTCTAAACGGGTAGGCACGGGACTGTGGTGCCAGCACCGTTTGGCCCTTCGGCAGTGGTGTGGTTGTGGTTGTGGCTGGGGGGGTCACATGTTCTCGTGGCAGTTGCCCTGCCATTGCGGTGGCAACCGGTGGTCGGTCGTTTCTTTTGCTCGAAGCGTTTCGCACGTCTTCACATCACACGTGGCCCAAGAACGGGTGAAGTCTTTCCTGTGGTCGTCCGGATCGTTCGTGCCTGAAATTATTCTAGGCCATGTTGAGTCCTAATATGAAAAAGTGGGAAGTTGCTGTTATTTCCCAAGCACCTCAAAGCAGCATGCCTCGAAAAGATCTTTGAGCGGTTTCCCAGCCGCCCGACCCTAAGACACGATCATGCAGGCTCATATCACCTTGTGGTAGGGCCTCACCTCATTGTCTCTTCGGTACACACGTTGAATGATACAGAAAGCATGCCATGCATCCAACCGTTCGTGCCGTGCAGCATGGCAACGCCAAAGGACTCCATCAAGCCCGAAGATGAGATTCCTGTGGCGGTGGCCACCACGCAGGAGCAGTACAGGCGCCAGAAGATCGCCAAGGATCAGGTTCAGGTAGCACAGGCCCCGGGGAAGGGACTTGGAAGCTGTGACAGGGAAGGGACTTGGAAGCTGTAACAATGACAGTGCTTGGTTTTCGATGCTCTGGTGGGCTGTGTGCATGTATTTTTCACACACACACCCCACATATGTACTTGCATACATGGATCAGTTGATACTACAGTTTAGATATCATTAGATATTGCATTTGTATTCCAAACTCATGTACTTCATCTATCAACGAGTAGATAGATTTTAAGATAACAATGACAAGACTAACAAACTAAATAAATGGAGGAGTAATGAGTAATGGTACTAAAGATAGTAAAGATACATATCAAATACAAATAAGTTAAGCAATCGAAAAACAATAAATCAATGAATGAATACATGAATAAATCAATAGCTGAAAACATCAAGAAATACATTCATGAATCAGTGACTACAAATAGAAGGTACAGAGATAAAAAACGGGAGATCTCAATAGATGAACACATTATATCCAAATAAGTAATGCAAGCATACAAATAGAGAAGTAGACACACCCCAACGCACACACACACACACAGATGTGTATATATAAATATATACATACATACATATATATATATATATATGCACATCTGAGATGGGAGTTCAAAGTGCAACTTTTTTGGTTTGCGGTCCACTCAAAGTGAGGTCGCTTGCCTGGAGGTTCGGGAGTGGGCCCCGCCAGGATCAAATGCAGCTGGCGAAGGACACCCAAGTCTTGGCTCAAGGTGCCCTTGAAAGTTCGCATTGAAAGATGTTTGATGTCCGGATCTTTGTTTCATGTTTTCCTTTTTGTGACGATAGTTATATGCAAGTAATTATGGTGAAGAGATGTGAGGAGAGAAGTTGTCAAAAAGGTTCTTCACCCATGAGAAATACTTCACATAAGCTGGGTAGACGTTGTCACGTCTTATGGGAGCTGTTTGCCACGGGACTCCTGTTGAGGCCAAGACAAATTGACCAATCTGCGCACCCCGGGCGTTGCCAAAGAGGAATTGCTGGCAGAGCAGGCCGTCGTTGAACAGATCCCAAGAGATCATCAAGTTCAGAGAGAATCACATGGGTAGAACATTGGGTATAGCCCAGGGTGAGCATCTTAACAGATGGGTCCGGAGAAAAATGCTCAAAAGCAAACAGTTGAGAGAGAATCACATGGGTATGACTGTATAACTCAGGGTCAGCATCTTAACATCAAGCGCGCATCCACGAAAACCGTTTGGAACGTTGTCAACGATCACCGTTTTTGTTGACCAGTATTGATCTTTTTTATTCGAACAAGTAGCTATCAAACCATATTAGACCCGCAGGTCTAAACGACCAAACCGTAAGCATGAATCATCAATCAGTCAGTATATCATGAATCAACCCATTTTAGTGTGAAAGTGTTAAGAGAACCGGTTTCATGGGTGACAAAATCGTCATGTTTCGAAACTGCTTCGTAGCAGGTTCGTGATCAGAAGCGAATTGCTTTGGACCAAGAGCTCCTCATGCAGAGCCAGAAGGCCTTGGCAGAGGACATGCACAACGCGGTGGATGGCAAACTGAGGTGGGAGCGCCTGGAGGATTACAGAACCTTGGGTTGCACAGTGCATGGTTGCGCCCTGTGATATGCTATGCTTGGGAGTAAAAAGCCATGATGGTAAATCATCAGCTGTTTGACACACTGTTGAAATGAATGGTGCTTCCTTAATGTGGTCCCATTAGACATGGCGCGCCGTGGTGCAATGCCGCCTTTTTTTGACGACAAGTGGGTGCGTTCTGGCACTGTTGATGGGTTCGGGATACAGTGAATGGAGGCTTGTTAGTGGATGGTTTCTTCCGTTAATTCATATGATCATGCCACACGGGTTAGAATGCTTGTTTGATGGTTGGACTATGACCGAGTATCTTTGGTTCAACTCTAAGGAAAGCAGCGCATCGAGCAGTTTCAGGATATGGTGAACGAGAAGTTGGATCGGCTTTACAAAGAGGAGATTGACTTTGTAAAGCGCAACCGGAAAGGAAAACTCAGGCAGAATGGTGCAGCTGGTGCAGCTGGTGGGTGGTTTGGGGCCTGACGATCAGCAACAGGAACGGTTGATGATAGAACAGTATCGATGAGTGATCATCGTTAGTAAGGGGTGATCATGGTTCATAACGCTTACATTCAGCGAAAGATGGTTAAACTAAAAAACCGCCTGCCCTTTGGGGTACCCAACAATGACTTCAATTACATAAGTCCTTGGGTTCCCAAAGGAGTGATTCCTTGTGGCTTCCTTAACTTCTTGCCTCCCAAAGCCCATCTTTTGGCATTGCCTTGCTCCATTTGAAGGTACCCTGTGCTCGTTGGTTGAGCCAATGTTGCTAGCTGGTTATGTTGGTTTTGTTAGTAGTTGTGAGTTGTTGTTGGTTGGTCACAGTACTTGGAGATCCTATCCGAGGGTCACAGTTTTGTAATCAATTTTTACATATGTATACGAATGAAAACAATCCACAGAGTTTTTCTCTTTGATCACGGTTCATTGTTCATGCCATGGTTCAACTGGTACTAGCCATCATGTAACAACATGTCCCAACATGAAAAAACATGACAGTTGATCAAAATTATCACCATCATCACCATCATCACCATCATCACCATCATCACCATCACCATCACCATCATCATCAATCACCATTATATAAGTTATACAAGTATATACCCCTAGAGGTAACCAATCATCAGTCATTAATCGTTAACCAGCCAGTCATCACCACGGGTGCTGGTTTGCACTGGTTGACGGGTCACCTCGCATCCGGGTGTCGGCTGAGGGGCGCTCCTATCGACATTCCGCGCTTCGGGCCCGTGGGGGTCCGCATTGTCAGTGGGCCCAAGGCGGCATTGGCCATGGGAGGCGAAGATGGCAGTGAGCCCCTTCAGAAGGCTCGAGTTCAGCAAGAAATGATGATAGTAGATGAGGATTAAACAAATCAGAACTGACGAATTTAGTAACCAAGGCAATTTTTTGTTTTAAAACTGGAATAACCTACACAGTTTTGTGATGGATAGTGATTTAGTAACGGTGTAAAGGCAATAGCAGGGTGATCCTGACACGACGTGACGCAGCAGGGGCGTAAAGGCTGGCAAATCTTGGAACCATCTCAGGTCAAGAAAGCACCCATGTGGCCGTCACACCATGGACATTTTTAAGACCTCATACACCACGGCAAATTAAGCTGGAAGTGGAAGATCTGCCATTTTTAGCTTCTCAATTTACTTTACCAAGTCATTTTCCAGATTTTTTTCTAGACTTTTCTCTTGGAGGAGGGGCAACTCAACCTTTCAAATGAAACAATTCGTGCCCCTGGAGGAATGCCTCGAGGACGTGGCCGAAGATGAGGCGGTCGCCACCAACGAGGCTTCCAAGGCACCAGTGGTCCACAGTGCGGCCGGCGCCCTGCTGTCAGCCCTGATGCCCCAGAGATTGCTGCGGCGCCGGCGCGGGGAGTTCTTCTAAAGGCGCTGCGCGACCTGAGTGCCTTGAGATTTGAGGAAGCATTTGACAACTTGATTTAAACTTGATTTCTTGTCTTCAACTGATTGGCATTCATAGTGTCACAATTTCACGGACCTAAATGTCGACGTCAACATCGATTATGGAAATGTTTGCGAATTTCGCATCATGAGGCCAGGAAAGAGGATTTTGCATCATCAAGCCAGCAAATGTTGCGGCGAGCAGAACAAATGATGACACTGGTGACACTGGTGCTCAAAGTAGCATTCGCAAGCACAGTGGAAAAAGCAGACGGGAACGTGACAAGATGCGAAGAGGTGTGGGATAATCACCCAAGGAGAAACGCAGGAAGAAAAAGACTTTGATAAAACACCACAGTTCACCACCAAAAGCTCATGTTTGCCTCTCAAAATTGGCTTGTGAATGTGGATTTGCCATCAGATTTCTTTCAGAATGAGCCAAGGGGATCCAAGGGGCTGATTGTTTTGAGGAGCTCAGAGAGAGAGAGAGAGAGACCCTGCACCTCGCAGGCTGGTGAGACCCCATCTCAGCTTGCAGAGGAAGGAGGCCCGGAGCACCACTGTGGGCAGCAAGTTCATGTGGCGACCTGTCCTCCTACTGCGACCTGTCATCCTCTTCCTGTAGGAGTCGTGGCGATTCTGTAGTGCGAGTAGTGGAAGGAGTAGTATGCAGTTGTGCTTCTTCTCCTGCAGCGGCAACAGCATTTGCAGCTGTTGATATTCTTGCTGTTGCTGTTATCGTCGGTGTTATGGTGGTGGTTGTTTTATATACTTATTTATTTATGCATTTATTTATTCATGTATTTATTTTTTTTCTCTCTTTCTTTCTTTGTTTCTTTCTTTCTTTATTCATTTATTTATTTGTTTTGGTTCTTCTCTTTGTTGTTGCGTCGTCGTCGTGGTCGTCGTGGTCGTTGTCGTCGTCGTCGTCGTCGTCGTCGTCGTCGTCAAAGAAATGGTGTATTGTTTTTTTGTTTTTCTTGTTGTTGTTGTTGATGGTGGTGGTGGTGTTGGTGGTGGTGGCGGTGCTGGTGCTGGTGCTGGTGTTGGTGTTGGTGTTGGTGTTGGTGTTGGTGTCCGTGTTGGTGTTGGTGTTGTTGTTGTTGTTGTTGTTGTTGTTGTTGTTGTTGTTGTTGTTGTTGTTGTCGGCGTCGTCGTCGTCGTCGTCGTCGTGGTTGTTGTTGTTGTTGTTGTTGTTGCTGCTGTCGTTGATGGTTCATTTTTCTGAGATCCTTGTAGCTGGAAACTAGCTGGCCGATGTTTTCGGGACTTTCCATGATTGTATTCCGACTGAGAACTGGAACAAGTGAGAAATTCTTCTCACGGCCTCGTGGAGCCGACTTGGCAGGTTTGTGCCTTGCTGCCTAGCATCCAGCGATTTGGTTGGCGTTTCACCCGCTACTATGGCTCAGGATGACAGGCAAGACAGTGTAAAGCCTCCCATAGGTTAATGTGAGATTCACAGGCATTGGCAAAGTCTGTACAATAAAATACACATATCCAGCCCTGCCATTTGTATCAATCAACTTCAATGAACAGCCGGTATTTCAATGTGTTGTCTCTCCAGCAACATCAGCGGTTGGTCACATACAAAGTTCTTGTCATGGCATCCGGGGCATCATCATCATGACGTTTCAATTAGCACTCGGTTGACCACTACAGGAGTCCAACTTGCTGAACCAAGGGCGTCCTCCTGAGCACCAGCCCTCGGCCGAAAACCTGGGTGCCTGCCGTGGACCGGTGAGGGGGGAAGAGCCACAGGCAAATTCTTGTTTCTACCCGCTCATCCGTGCTCAACAAAGCTCATCGTTAATATTTCAGTCAGTTCCATTTCAGTCACTTAGGGGTGGCGACTAATATTTCAGTCAGTTCTATTTTGAGAACGGTTGTGACAAAGCCATTTTGGCCCGGTGGCACGGCCGGGTGTTCACCGCTCAACGATGGACATGGGCTGGTCATTGGTGACTCACCCATGGGTTGGTCCATCCGACCGCGACGTAGGGCTGTGCATGTAAGCCCCCAACGAATCCCTACAAAATTGATCTTTAGGGATGCCCATGCTCGATACTACACGCAAGTTTTCGATCACCTTCATGTTGATTCTGATTTTTGAGCCTTAAGATTTTATTTGAGTGAATTCTCCGTTTGAATTCCCGTTGCCCAACATGTTTATGCCATTGGGATTGAGGGCTGCCATGGGCACCGGTGGTGGCTTGAGCTGCTTTCTGCCAGAGCCTTTCTGGTTCACCATGCAGTTCACCCCCTCAGCATACTGAACCTACACGTCTTCCGCGCTGTGCCTCGTCGCAGCGCCAGAAAGTGCAGACTTTGTTGGTCAACTTTGGGAAAGCCAGGGAGCTATACCTGGTCTGATGACCCATTAGCTGACCAGCCAGGGTTGGCTGTGCAGATGCTGTTTAGTTGCTTTGGTATTTGATATATGTATAGATAAATTGATAAATGCAGATTTGACACACCACACACACACACAGTAGATGTATATGTAATATGTATATGTATATGTATATGTATATGTTCATATATTTTTAGATATGTATATATATATATATGTGTTCATGTGTATGTATATATATATACATATGTATAAAAATGTAAAATTGATATATACATATATATTTAAATATAAATAAAAATATATATATATATGTACACTATGTTGTAGATTTGTTTTTCGATTGGTTCACCTGTGCCCGAACTGGGCCGCCCAATGGGGCATACAGGTCTGACTCACTATATATATATATATATAGATATATAGATATATATTTATATATTTGTAAACATATATATATATATATAGCTATATATATACAAATTTATAGTTGATATTTCTATATATATATATATATAGAGATTGATATTCATATACATACACATATATAAAAAATATGTCGATATGTTTGATATATATATATATATTTATTTATTTATTTATTTATTTTTTTATCTACATAGATTTATTTGTGTATGTTTATTTCCCCCAAAAAACCTATATATATATATACAATTTATGTGTGTACAAATGTATCGATAGTTTTTATTTACACTTACACATCTATATTTGTTCATTTTGTGCTAGCCGTTGGCCCGGCCCAGAAACATGCGAGAGCCTTTATGCAGCCGGTGCTGGCAGGCGGGGTAGCAAGTCACTGGGATGGGGGGCGCTTTGCTGTGCTGCATGTGCCTGCTGGAATAAGCACGGAGGTCTGCGCGATTTTTTAAAGCATTGTGTGAGGCAAGAAATGTTAGGCATAGAATGTTAGGCATTATGTTTGATTGCTTTTTGTGTTCTCCATTGATCATTTCAAGTAGTTATTTCACATCGGTCGTTGTGCCGATGGGCGGCCCGTTGCGAGGTTGTTTGGTGGGTTATGCCTGGGCGCTGCCTGGGAGAACCCGTATCACAGCCACCATCGCGTCTTCCAAGGGCGTTGCTAGACTCTGCCGCTTCTATGGTGGTGAAGATGGTGGTGATCAGAATAATGAAGAGGATAATGAGGACATGGGGATATTGATGACGATGATGGCGATTACGACGATGGCGATTACGATGGTGATGATGGTGATGATGGTGACGATGATGATGATGATAATAATAGGTTGTAATAATTATGATGATGATGGTGATGATGATGATGATGATGATGGTGACAATGGTGGCAATGGTGACAATGGTGACAATGGTGCTGGTGGCTCCACGGGAAAAGTGTAGGGTGGTCATACAGCAGGCGCCAGAGGGGGCAGCGATCAGCGCACAATGAGCTTAAGATGACCTCAACACATCAGTGGGCGAAATCCTTTGACAATTGGTTGGTCACAGTAGGAACTAGCATCATGTAGAACCTGTGCTCCTTGGTCACAGTACGGCGCCAGAATGTGAAAGATGTATCAAGATGGGTTCAAGATGGGCTTCTGGTTTTTACCCAGAACCGAGCCAGTTTGATACCAGCAGCGGGACCCATTTGTAAGGGTAGATTGAGGTAGATGGGAATTGCATTTCAATCTTGGGTCATGTGACTACCTGAACAAAAAATACTTGCAAAAGAATCCGGTCGCAATCATGAACACTGTCCATCTGTCGTTCTGTAAAGATTTGTTGGTGCCCTTCTGGGCATCAAACCTTGAAAATTTACAGACTTGTTCCAATCGATATGGCAGATCTGTTTTCGTTATATATATATACATCTATATATATATAAACATGGTCATATTTGGTAGAGGGTTTTTGGACAGCACATGCTATATGTATGAAGGCTGTCCATTCTATGAACAGAAACGTGTCGGTTTTTCATTTTGTAGCAGAGCCCTCAAGGTCACACATAGAGGAGCGAACGATGGTTCATCCAGCAGAAGAAGGAAATTTGATGCCAGTTAGCCAACTCATTTTCATTGGTCTTCGGCACTGCGCAGCTATCAAAGACCACAATGTGTCATGCCTTTTCCATCAACCAGCCAGTGCTTGGCTGTATAGCGCAGTTGGAAAGATCTCGGGGTGACGTTTGGGCAGCGGTGGCCCTTTCCTGATAAAAAGTCATGAAAACCGGATGGATGAACATCCCATTCTGGATGGTGCCACTATCATCTAAACAGTTTGGTACCTTTTCCGTTTATGCTTGGGAACATGGAAGGGGGTTCAGCGAAGGATTTCGCATTGCGGCGTCATGGATGGAACTTCCCCTTTTTTTTTTGGCGCGCGCGCTGAGGAAGTGACGTTCGAACCGAGGTTGGTGCGGTGCAATTGATTCATCAGGTCTTCCATCAAATGGGTGTTTCTCAAAATAGGGGTACCCCTAAATCATCCTCTACTAGCCATTGGTAGTAATAAACCAACCATTTTTGGGGTACCCTATTTTGAGAAACCACCAAATAGACAAGAATAACACGTACTAAGGGCATCTCAGGGCTTAATCAGTCACCAGCAGTGAGACAAACTTCATTGTTGTCGAAACCATTCCCAAGCCTCCGGAGAAACTGTTTCGAGATGTTTTTTTTCCACCTTTTCGGATATGCCGCTGACTGGCTGCACACGCAGCAGGTGCATTTGTAGATGTGAATTCTTTGATCAAGCACGCCACAAAAATTGGATCGTAGCAAGTGGTGCAGGATTTTGACAATCAGAAATTGTCTTCGTTGCTGGAAGTTATTGTGAAACATATCATTGACCAGCTTGTGGACCGTCACAGCTTTCACAGTGGTGATAGATTCGATCACTGGGACAGGAATGGGTTCTGACAAGCAGCCAAAGTTAGACATTTTGGCAAACATAGTAGGTCTATTCACTAACTATATAAACAATACAAACTATATTAATATTTATATAAATCTTATAGTTATATAGATAAATAAAAAGGTAAATGAATAGAATTTATAGTTATTGAAATAAATATATAAATAGATATATAAATTCATAAATACATGAATAAATAGATAAATAAGTAAATAAAGTGATAAATGAATGAATAGATAAATAAATCAATCAATAAAAACACACACAGATATATATATATATATATCTCTCTATATTCTATAAAGTACATAGAAACTATATTTAGGTCTACAAATAGTAGGTCTATTCATTGGCCGTCACTTGTGTAAGCTCCGGCACTTCAGCGTCGCTGTTTGTGAGGCAGCCTGCCTTCTTGGGCCGAGAAGGCACGCACGAAGGCACTGCCTCCTTGGCTGTGAGCCATGCCATCCAGGTGGGCTTCCACGACAGGCACGGAAGGGAGGCGAAATGGAGACATGGCCATGGGTTAATCTTGGCCAAACATGAAGATGGTGGTGAATATCCCAAGAGAACTACATATACCTACTATTTGGTAATCTTTGGGGATGTTTACTAGGGGTATGGAGTTTTGACCCACCACCAATTGAAGATATTGAATAGTTCATACTACTAGTAGCTGGCAATTGTGGATAGTGCTTTACATTGGATGGGAACTACTTCGCACTTGGCTTGCACTAGCTGACAATGATGGATGATGGAGACTAATAGGTGATGGATGGTCATAGTGATTTATGACAGGGAACCATGGGTGATAGTTGATGATAGCCAATGGCTGAAAATGATTGACAATGGCCAATGCCAATAACGGCTGACACCGGCTGACTATGGCACCATTTGATGCACTCCGGCATGGAATTCTGGTGGCAGTTAGGTCAATGATCTTCCCGGGGACCCATGAACTTTAGTTGTTCAAAGTCACGATCTTTCTGCAAGGGCCGAGACAAGGTTATCGCGAACGGGCTGGAAGTAAATCCATACATGCATGAAAGCTGTCAATAGTATCACTATCATATAACCGCGTGAAGGGACTTGGTTACCAGCAGCAAGAACAGAATAGACATTGACCCGAACCAGGGGAGATAAACTTATGGGCATGTCGGAAGAG
>VSDK01002690.1:108507-113285 GCA_009767595.1 Symbiodinium kawagutii | reverse complement strand
CGCGTTGGTCATTTAAAAATCGAATAACATTCCAAAGTGGAAGGCTTTCAAGAATCTTGTTCAAACAGAAGAGGTACCCTAGATCCCTCACGGGCTTCCCTCATTCGAAATCACATATCTAGCGGCTGGGATCGTCCCAAGCGGATCTTCCCATGAGTTGAAAAAGGTCGGCATTCGTTCGTGATTGCGACCAGGTTGCTCCCCGAAACCCGGGCCTTGCGAGGCTTCAGGCGCCGGCAAGATTTGTGGTGAGGGCAGTAGCTTTGGTTTGTCCTTAGCAGATCTCAACGGTAAACACCTAGAAGCTCATGATCATGATGGGGCAATGCCCATTGGGCGGCTGAACAGCTTCAAATTTTAATAGTAGGGATGAATGATGACAACTAGCCGGTGAAAAAACTACTTCAGGTTCCCCGAACCCTCTCCCCCAATCAGAAAAGAGAAGACTCACGCAGAATGGAATTTCGTGTCCGGCCATGTGTTGAAATGGCCTGCTCTTCCATAGGAGGTCGAGCAACAAAAATATGAATCCCCAACGTGATGCAATACACAGTCCCCTGCGCACATGCGGATGAACCGCTAATCAAAACCAAAAGGAAATCAAGTGCCAATTGGGAATTGTGGGCTCTTATCTCTATGATTGATCGCTACCATTTTCAAAGAGGAACCACCCTTTCACTGCACACCATTGGAAAGCATCAGTAGCCATGCTCGATAAAGTGGCACCAGTGTGCCAAGCGGCGGAGATGAGGATGGACCACAGCAGTCCTTCGATGCGCAAGCTGATCGATTCAGTGCTGGCCATCTACCTGGTGGGTTCGCTGTGGTCAGCGATCAGTTTCTGCCAGACCTTGCGGAAATGGGTCCCTCGCTGGCCGCCGGCGTGGGGACGAAGGTCTGCAGTCAATAGGAATCATCGTCACCCACTTTGTCTCCCACTGTTTCTCCTAGGTTTCCCTCTCCTCTGTGAGATCTTGTTGCGACACGACTCTGGCTTTGTTTCCCACTATGTCTCCCACTCCCCACTAGTCATCAGCTACAGCATGTTAGCTCCCAACAGCTTGGAACCTAGGCCTGGCGAACCTGTGATGTGCGTCCCTTCATCATCCCACTGACGGCTGGTTTCGCCTTCATCCCTCTGGGACTCGCAGGACACCGAAGCTGGTGGTGTTGGGCTTGGAAGGAAAAGGTTGGATTAAGACCACGTGGTCCCACACAGTGTACATCTTACAGCGAAATGCAGAGAAGTCAGCAAGCAAAGGATGCAAATAATAAAAAAAGCAGGAAAAGGGCGTAAATGGAATTGTGTCTGTCAGCACCCAGCCGCTTGAGCAAGCAATGATTGCGGTTATATCACTGGATGATTCGGTATATTGGGTATTAGGTTCATTGACTTTACTTTTCACTAGACACCAATGGAGTAAACAGGTGACAGATGGCCATTCTACTAGCAGCATCTTGCAGTGATGATGGGATTGCAACATTCCCAAGTTGATTGCTATGTATATAGACCGATATTGTTCGTGTGCATATGTTATTTTGTATGTATATGTTTTCAGTTTTCTGTTCTTTTTTAGATTCTGTTTGATTTTTGCTATGTTTTTGGCTCTTTTCATAGGGGGAATGGGGAATCCGGAGTCTTACAGGTTGGAACAGGTTGGAGGTTTTGATCGGCCAACCTCAATCAATTTGGGAATTCAGCTCCTGATCAGTTTTCCAGGTGCCAAAAAAACTGATCTACTAGGGAGTAGCGGGCATGGTTGAAGTGTTTGGGTGGTAAAAAAGGTTAGCCCGAACAGTCAAGCAGCATAATCTAGTGACGCAGTGGCTCCCAGGAGCTCGGAGATGTCTGCAATTGAAATTTTTACAAAAGGGTCTGGCATCAAACAAAGGTGTGCCATAGACTGTAGCTCAGCAGTGGTTGGTCTGCAGTCGGTGGGGCCATTGTCATTGCATGGCTGTGGTAGGATTCCTGGTCTTCAGACGGGCCGATGGAACTTGCAGCAGCTGAGTGAATAATTGGGCGGGTGGTTGGGTGCAGTGGCAGGGCAAATGAGATCAACAACCAAAAGTCACCAATGTTCGAAGGATAAGTGCCAGCCATTTGTGTAGAATTGGGGTGGTCGCATAGACCAGTCATGGACACCCTTAGCTTCCGAAGTGACTTTCTGTCAGGGCGGTTTATTCTTATCAGCATCTTTTGGTTACTTTTACTCTTGTGGATCTCCTGATATGGTCGAAGAAAGACATCAACCACCAGCAGGTCTGGCAGGCACTGGCGTCGACTGATGCGAGGTCTGGTTTCCATCATTCAGGTAGTCACACAAGCAAATGTCTATCCAATACAACTGTACGGCAGGGAAAACCTTCGGGTAGTCAGAAGAAGTACATAGGTCTTCCAGTTTGAGACGACCGCTGCCTGCCTGGCACGGAGAGAAAGAGAGAAGCCTTCCAGTTTAGGCCAGTTGTTTTGTCAGGTTCGTTGGCATCGGTGACAAATGGGCCCAAAAACTGTGGCCTGGTGGTGGTGGTCGTGGTTGGTGGTGGGACTTGGTGGGATAACTTGTGGGACAACTGGTGCCTGAGGCTATGCCAACTCGCAGAACAACTTCATCATTCCAATCAGCGATTTGGGATCCTGCGGCTTGGCGATGCCGTTGTCAACAGCTGACGATCCGATAGCTAGACATGAGTCATTACACTCAACTGACTCATCGTTTGTCATCTACGTAGTTCGGAAAGAAACACGAATCAACCAACATCAAACCACCCGTTTTCCAACTAATCACCAGTTACTGAAACTAAAAATCACCATAAGAAGAATTTAAAATGGAGCTGCGACTCGTTCCACTGAATTGCGACTCGTCAACAGCATCTCCGCGCCACTCTGAGGCGGTGGCCGTAGCAACTTGGCAGCAAAGTGGGACCAGGTGGTGGCCACTCGGGCGGCTGAAAGCTACATCACTAAGGATCAACACAGCAACCGCAGCAATGATGGGTGTATTTCATTGGTTGATTTGCTTGGTGCATACCTGATATATCCATTGTTTATGAAAGTGCTTGACGTTTGAGACCCATTTCCTGGCAAGGTCCTTGCCATGTTTACTAACGAACCAACTTCAATTGCTGGCCGCAGATGTTCGAGGCTACAACACCCCAGAGCTGCTCACCGAGCTGGTGATCGTGGCTGCCGTGAACTCCTGCATCTATTCGCACATGCTCTCCAGGTGCGCTGGGAAATGCCTTTTCAGGTGAGCTGGAAGGTCGGTTGCTGTTGGTTGAGTTAGGATCCGGCTTACGGTCCCATCAATGGTCCACCTGCTTACGGTCCCATCCATGCACTGTTTGGGTTTGGGTGCTGGCAAACTGGGATTCTATCAGCCGTAGCCTGGCAACGGCCAGGTATTTTGGGCGCTTGTTTCGAGGAGAGAGTCTCGGCAAGCTGGTTCAGGTGGCCGCAAAATGGCTGACATCAACGATGCCTATTACTAAGCTACAGGTAGTATGTTGGTATATGTTGGTACAGGAAATGTGGGTGGTTTGTTGTGGTTGTGGATGCACTGCGATCATGTTTCATACCATCTGCATTGTGCTCACGTTGTTCGATCCAGTTGGGCATGATTTTAAAACGCCATGATGGTAAGCCCGCGAAGATTCCTTCTCTCAAATCTTTACCCCTAGGGCACCTTGAAATGAACAGGGTTTCTAGAAGTTTTAGAGTTAATAATATATGCATACATCTTTTAATGTTTTTAAGCATCTACAGTGAATCATCTTTACAGATTTACTTATTTATTGATTTGTTTTTTTCCATTCAATGATTTACTATTTCCTATTTATTTATCTATTTGTTCATTCATCGTTTATTTATTCATTTTTCATTTATTGATTCACTTGTCTATTGGTTCGTTTAATTGTTTAGTTAGTTTTTTCGCCTCCTGAACCAGAGTTTTGAACGGTTTTCCTTTCCTGGGGCTGGAGGAAGGGACTCTCCTGATCATCAGTCTTCTTGTTGGCGGGCTCTCTTCCTGGTCATCCTTGATCCTGATCTCGCGAGTTCGTCTCAATCCTTCAGCCATTCAGTGCCAGTCCAGAGGACATTGCGGGTTTTTGTCATCAGTTTTGCCACCAGAGCAGTTCTAGGGCGTTCCTATGGTTTCCTCTCAAATTGCACCATTGGGAGGATATAAGAAGCATCAGCCCTGAATCCCTGAGGTATTGGCCGACTCTAGCTTGCCACTTGATCCATGGCTTGGGCTGGGTGTCGATGTTGGGCCTGGTCCCTTGGCAGCAAAGCATCTGTGTTGTGCAAATATCATGACGGCTTGGGAGGTTGCGGCCTGGAATTCCGAATCAACTCAGGCCACCTGATTGCACCGGTGAAATGTTTTCCCAGCCTTTTTGCAAATGGGGTGTTCAGGTGAGGCTGCGGAGTGATCTGGTGCTCGCTCCGGAAACGAGGTTCTGGGTGAAGTTCTCGTTGGACCATATTGGACCCCAGCAAGGTTTCGCCCGTTGCAGGTCAGGTTCGGCCAGGTTCCCCTGCCGAAAATTTGTCAAGCTCCCAAGGTGGGCGTGGCAGTGATCCCCACGTATTTGTCACGGATACCGCATCGCATTGCGGAGACTTGGCGAAGGGATGTGAAGGGATTGGTTTGTTGGTTAGTCGGTTGGTGAATTGGTTGGTAGTTCAGAAAATCATTTGGATGCGTGCTTTTGAAATGGCAAGTTTGGAGCCAAGCGGAAGCTTCCTCCCTGGCATTGCTAGCCAGCTATTG
>VSDK01002690.1:98507-103507 GCA_009767595.1 Symbiodinium kawagutii | reverse complement strand
CTCAAGACGCACCAGCCACTCGCGGCAAATGAGATGATTAGTTTTGAATCAACCAGTTGTTTTCAACCAAAGCTCTGAGAGAATGATGAAAGATCGGCTTCATAGCTTTCATTTGAAAATATCCTCGCTTCGCTACCTCACATTGGGTTGGAGCTTACTCCTGGCGGAAGTATATGGACAATCTTGCCCCTTCAGGCTTTAACTAGGCGACTTCCAAAAGATGTGTAGGCTCAAAGGGATTCAGCTTGAACATTCAATGTCAAAACTGGAGGTACAAGATTTTCATGCTACACCTGCTACTAGTTAAAACACATTCATATACTTCATTGTTTTGCACTTAGCTTGACCCCTTCTCCATTCGATAGCTTTGGCTTCGTGGAAAGTGCCGGAACAAGCAGATTCTGGTAGATGCACGCGTAAAAAAGACTGGGAACGCAAATTGTAGGACACTCCAGGGAAGTTCCTCGAAGCCTACAATAACAATTAAGATTGTACTACACCTTTGTAAAGACGACGGTAGTCACGTCACCCAAAAATGCAAGTTGCAAGTTGAGTCCAGTTCCTCAGCTAGAACCCATGAGGTCTGAAGTTTTTACTTCCAGATGTTATATATGAACTTCTGATACTGGAATCCAGCTTGGAGTCTTGGAGTTCATTTCTTCTAGAGGCGTTTTTCGTGACGAGAATTGCAAGCTACCATGTCGAACACTCAAATCAACTATGCCCAAACTGTGCTTAGCGTAGCCCAGTCGGCTTAAATTCGTTCTCCTCCATTCCTTCCATTTCCTTTCGTTCGTTTGTATGGGTACTAAAATCTTGCTTCCGCGTACGCAGATGCATAGCGCCAAGTGTGTTTGTAAAATTGCCCCTCTTCACATTTCATGTTGCAATTTGTAAATTCCACTTTGCACGGCGATGAGCATCCCAGAGTAACTGCCAACTCCCATCCACTGATTCAACTTTCAAGTCAGGGCTGAGCAGGGGCTGCCCTTCCCAAGGCTGGTGCCTGTCCATTGAGAGTGTGGTGGAATGGCTGCTGGTGGCGCTGTGACCTGGCGTTCAACAATGGTTGTAAGGTCAGTCTCGTGGTGATGCCTAGGTGGAGAAGGTAGGTCCAGGTGAAGGTGGCCCAACATGGCCCAACCTCAAAGTGGTTGATGTGTCGGGAAGTCAGGTGGTCAGCAGGTTTGGTTGGGCCAGGGTGTTTGCCATGAGCGAGTGAAGTGAATTCTGGGCCTTTGGGATACTGCAGGGGCCAAGTAGCAACTAGTAAGGCGGTCTTGAAGCATCAACCTTTGTGTCCGGGCAGTCACCAGGATATTCACGTGATATTATGTAGAGGTGGGGCCCTCAAACACCCTTAGGGACTACTTCTCTCCAAAGCTCAAAGCTCAAGACTGCCGAGCGATCATCGTTCCCATTCTTGCTATGCCGATTTTTTTGGCGCACAGTGTGGGGCTGCAATGTGCCCAAGGCCTGGGTAGCCTTGCGTGTGATATATTATATATTGTTGGCTATAGTTGGTCATAGACCAGGCTTGTCAGCCTTTAGCCAGAAACAATTACCTATCCACATGTGCATGTTTGTATGTATAGATTTTGTAAATTTGATTAAATTTGTGCTTGTATCAAACTTTGCCTACATAGATACACATACAATCCATTTTGTGTTTCACACACGTTTCAAACAGGCATATAGTTGTACTTACATATGCATGTAAATACTGTATATCTACACCTGTATGTATGCATGTATGCATTTCATTGAATTTCTCTTTTTCTCTCTCTTTCTCTATGTCAAAAACAAAAAATATATCAACTCATCATCATAAACCAGGCTTGTTGATGAATCATCAACCATCTTTTTGTTTGGCCATTGTTGGTTGCTGCCTGAGTACCCAATAGTGCCAGTCAGTTTCCTTTTTCTCAGGTACGCCTTTTGGATCCTTCTGGCTCCAGCTCCTTGTCGAGTCAACGCCGGACGTGTTTTTCCGCCGTTTCCAGGGGCCAATATTTGCCTGCCATTGACGGTCATCGACATCATCAGGATTAACCAATCATCAGGAACTAATCACCACATGATTATTCACTACCATTGGACTCAGCCGGCCATATGGATATCACATGGATGCCATATGGCCATTGGTGCCGAAGCATCACTCTTGACAGGTTCACCAATCATTTTGAACCACGATTCATAGATATTCGCAATCAATCTTGACCTCTGGCGGCTACAATGAGAAGGTCGAGCATGCCGTCCTGCAGCTTGTAGCCTGCCACGCCGTTTCGCCAACGTCACAGCATTCCTTGGATCACATGCCGCAAGGTTGGAGAAAGCAGCATGAGAGCAGGGCAATAGTTGGTCACTCAGTCATATAACCATCACAGTATGAGGCTAAACCTCAGGAAGCAGGGTTCGCCACGGTTGCTATAGAACCCTTAAGCCCAGAGATGAATCTTACTTCAGCATTTTCCAGGCCTGTGGTCTGAGAAGCAGGGACTTCAGCAAGTGCTGCAATCCAAAAATTCAATTTTTTCTCACCAAGCAAGCAGCAACAATGAATGAGTGCTAAACATGATGGCCAAAACCCTAGCCACAACCGTAGCCCGGTGAATTTGTGGTAGAAAAAATCTTGCTACAAATATATACAGTACATTTTCTTACGGCTCCCTTGGTGGTTCCTTGGGCCATGGTGCGAGATGCACGGCGTCGAGGGGACGATGGTGCAGGCGAAGGCATTGAAGCAGGCGGGGCAGCACCGTGGGAACCATGGTCACTCTCATCATTCTAAGCATCAGCTTGGGGTACATAAACCATGCTGTAATGGTAATCATCAATGTGATTTTAATGATATCATCATCATGTCATACATATCAAATATTGATTTAATATGATTTAGTGACAATATCAACGATAATGATATTAGCAATGACAAAAGAAACAATACCACTAGTAAGAGTAACAACTATGATAACACCACCAATTAAAACAATAGATATAGGACCGGATAATCCCACATGTTGATTTTTTGCATGATCCATTGGCTGTGAGTAGTTAATATTATGGAGAATTATCATGACAAGCAGTGTTCTTGACAACATTTGATGTGTTGTGTTAACACGTGGGGAATGAAGTGCGGGAGAAGGATGACGGGCAGACAGAGGCACCGAGTGGTGATGAAATCAAAAGTACGTGAAACGTGCTACGCCTGCCACACAGATGCAGAAAGTATGAATTGTGAACATGATCAGTTAACATAATCGCGTCAATGAATTTGACAGTCGGTTCGGAGAAAAGGTCTGTAGACAGAGGGAAGGGATGATGGTTCAGCAACGCAACAAGCACAGGAGTGAAACTCACAGCAACACAGTTCAGACAAAGCAGAACACATTAACCATGCATGGTGTGTCGATCGTCCTTCGGCTGCCCAGCGTACCTACAGGTGCAAGTCATTTGCTTCAAATTTTTATCTCAATCATTGTTGATTAGTCACAGCTGCTACTGTTGGTTAACAATGGTGGGCAATATTTTATCTCAAACTCTGACAGTTCCCATGCAGTCACTGCCGTCTCTGGCATGCGTCACTCACTGCAAGCAATGTAAAGCAGGGCAGCAGCACCGCAGCGGTCAGCCCCAAGGCCGAGCTGCGCCTCTGAAATCTCTGACCTCAAATTGAAAGCTGCTGAACTTGAGACCTCAAGAACCAACAGGGACCCACAGGGACCCACAGGGACCCACAACCTCAAACAGAGTCGGTATGCAACGTGAACCTCCAGCAATGCTTGAGGCACTCAAGCACAGATCATACGCTTCATGGCAACCATCCAGAAATCCTCTTTCCCATCTTTTCCTTGCTGAGAACCCAACTTGTTAAGTTGCCAGATCACATCCTCTTGAACTTTGGAATCAATGTCGGAACTTCATGTTCTCTCGTCAACACTTGAAACTACATCGAAAACCATTTCCCGTAGCCCTCAACAGAGCATGTTTTCTTCTCATTAGTTTTCTCGCGGCCAACCTGCACCAATAGAAATGACAAGATCCTGGACAAAATACGATCTGCACGGCCATTCTCAATGATGTGTTGCCCTTGTGTATGTAGTGCTGGAAGGCCATGTCAACAATTTCAGGAGCGTGTTGATATTTGTCGAGGTGGCGTTCAAGCACGAGATACACAGGCGCGACATATGGTCCAGAATTGTCCTTCCTGGAGTTGAAGCATCCGGGACCAGGAGAAATGACGCATTCTGGCAACTGCTGCCGGACTGCACCCTTGTATTCAATCATTGAGAAATTCTGACAGTGTCCAAGGTAGGTCATTTGACAGTGGTCATACGAGCGAATGTGTGCAATTCAACACCTCAAATGAAGTTTTGAATAGTATGAAAATAGCAAATTAGAATATGCCCATTCTTTCAATGAAATGTCACTCACATGTTATCCTCTCGAACAAATTTCAAAATCTCCCTACGCCAACGCAGTTGCGACTCGAAAACAAAAGTTATTGAACTGTTGTTTCACCCCCTCCATCGAAAATATGTTTTTCCTTGCGCAAGACACCAGTCAGTGACCGGAAAAACGTACAGCACAATCCTCACAAAACACAAAGGCCAAAACCCAAAGAACCCACCACACGAACACCAAGTTGCACGAAGCTACCCAGTTGGCATCGCATCAATGCCCGTTTTATGATACTTTCAACCCGGACCCTGGACACAGCTGAACGCATGAGCTAAAGATTTATTCAATCCAAATGTCATTCATCGAATATACCACTTGCGCAACGATTGTCATCGTAAACCAAGCCCAGCAGATGCTGCACAAACTTCATCGAATATCTTCCTTTCACACCCCACCAGAACTTGACGGCCATCTTCACAGCATACATTCAACACATTTGACCGTTACTTTCTGCCTCTGCAGGAGATCAGCCAATGACAAACCAAAGATGCGGCAACATCCTCACCGACAACGACAGGGAACCGCCACCAACGACACCA
>VSDK01002690.1:37422-88458 GCA_009767595.1 Symbiodinium kawagutii | reverse complement strand
AACCACCACAACCACCATCAGCAGCAGCATCATCATCATCAGCAGCAGCAGCATCATCATCATCACCATCATCAACGACATTATCAACGACATCATCAACGACATCATCATCATCATCATCATCATCATCATCATCATCATCATCATCATCATCATCATCATCATCATCATCATCATCATCATCATCATCCATTTCAAGGATCATGACGTTAGTCTTTTTGAATTAGTATATTGGAGGCTGCTATAACATTGCCTTTCTCGCTCTCGGGCCAACCGTCGTCTAGTTCTTCCAGTTTTCCCTCGATTTTCGCGAGTTTTTCTTCCAATTTTCCCTATTTTCCTAAGTGTTTCTTCTAAGTCCACGCATTTTTCGTAGAACAAAAATGGTTTCAATGGCTGGTTCCAATGGCTCCAGGTGGCGCTGGACAGTTCTCAGATCACGCCGCGGAAGCCGCCGCTGCGGCGCTCCATGGAGGACCGTCACGACACCGTCGGCCCCCAGGTGCCCTTGGAGGAGCGGATCGCGTTGATGGAGCAGCGGATCCAGAATGAGGCGAGGAACCGGGACAAAAGACAAGAGAAGAAAATAGAAAATTTTCTACAGGTTTATACATATATCTTTATTAATATTTGTAGAATCTATTATATTTACAACCTATGTATATTCATAGATATAGATATAGATATAGAGAGAAGAATGGAAGAGAATAGAAGATGATGGTGAAGAGATGGTGAAGGGATGGTGAAGAGATAAGAGATAAGGATAGAGGAAAGAAGAAGAGAAGAAAAGAATGGTTAAGAGAGGGAGGAGAAGAGATGGTGAAGAGATGGTAAAGGGAGATAGTAAGAAGAGGAAAATAAGGAGATAGGGAAAAGAAGGGTAAGAGTGAAGAGTAGGGTAATTGAGAGGAAGGGAGAAGAAGGGTGAATGGAAGGGAGAAGAAGGAAGACGAGAAGGGTAAGAGGAAGGGAGAGGAAGGAGAAGAAGGAAGAGCAAGGGCGAAGAAAAAGGGCAAGGGATCGTAGGTGATGGTAAGGGAGCTAGTGATAAGAAGAGATAGGGATTATCCCCAAAGTGACGGGACGAGAAGATAGGGAGATGAGGGGATAAGGTCACTTGAAAGGATGGACAGGATGAGAAGGGAAGAGATAAGGGTTACCAAAGGGATTCAAACGGTGGATATGATGAGATGATTACGATGAGGATGAGAGGTGAGGCTAAGGAGATGAAGAAGAGATAGGGTTGAGTACATAGAGTCGGTGAACAGGTAAGGATATAGGTGACTAGGCAAATAGGTAAGGATAATGCGAGTGGGAAACATATTTCGCACAAATGTAGTGCTTCCGTGGTCGCAAGTAGTGCAGCATGAAAAAGCTTTGATCAGTCATTGAATGGTAGCTGCGCTTGGGGCCTTAGGGTCGGCATTGATGCCAACATGGGAAAATGTATCCCGGTCCATCGCGGTCGCTGTTGAACAGGAAGATCAAGATTATGGGATGGGTCAAGACCAAATACTGCTGAATGCCCTCACCATTCTGGCATGGGCCCGGGTATGGTTTTTTAATCCGAACCCCGGACCCAGGATTTGTTGCTGTAGATTTTTGCTGGTTTTTGTTGCTAACCTTTGTTGAAGGTATCCTGCCTGGGAATGCAGGTTACGAAGGAGTGTTCCCAAACTTACGTACCCACAATGTCTAGGAGATGATCATTTTTGGGGAAGCCATCAATCTTTGGGTGCCCCCATCTTAGGTGAGAGGTCACACGAAACAGAGATGTATGAGACTCCTACTGGACAGGAATCAGTTGTGGTTCTGCCTTGCTGCCATCAACACGAGTTACGATTCAGTGCAGTTTACTTTGGGATTAGCTAACGAATGCAGTTGAGGGGTTCGCAAAAACAGCCCTGTTTGATCATTAAGTTGGGGCTTTAGGGCTGATGAATTTCCATCCCGCATCTGAGTGATTCCAAACAGAACCGAAGCAACTACTGAAGCAATCTCGGCCATAGGTCTCCTAATTCCTTAGGATTGAGCGATGGAAGCCGTTGGATCTCCCCAAGCTACAGGGTAGCCCAGGGTGAGCGGTGGCCAGGTCGAAGTCTTGACCAAGCAACTGAGGGAAGCCATAAGCTTTGGACAAGCGCAGGTGCGGTGCGGAAGTCCTTCCGCGGATGTGAGGCTTTTAGCTAGGCTGAAGATCGAGGCATTGTGCTTCAGTTTTTGCTTCCGTGGGAAATCATTGTTTTTCACCAAGAAAATGCACACACACACATACATCATTGGCTTTTGGGAAATCATTGGTTTCCCACCATATGAGCCATACGCAAGTTTGCGGGTTGAAGCAATGGAAGGATCAATGCTGAAATTCGTCAGAATAAAGGAGACATTTGGAAGGGAAGATGCGATCACAATTCTATAGTGGATAGGGATGGGCAATAATTGTGGATCTCGCATCGTTCAATGATTCGGATTCGCTCGTTTCGTGCTGATGTGTTGGTTTCTCAGCCCCGAAGCATGATCCACATGCAGAGCTGGGCCATGGGGAACCTTGGTAACTTCTGCTGTTCCTAGGAGTCGCGCGCCAACGCTTTGCAGCGGCACATGCAGAGTTGCGGGATTCCAATGCCAGGGAGTGGCACCATTCCTGCAGCACCTTCATCCTTAGGTTCAGGCACGGGCACATCACGGGCCCTGAGGGTCCGGATTTTGGCGACTTGGGGGTGCTCCTTCGGGAAGTTCCTGAGAAAGGCACCCCCTGCCTGCTGCAACAGCTGTAGGGCAATCTTACTTCAAGTAAAGGCGACAGCCCTATCAACATAATTGGGTGGTTAAGGGTGTCCCAGGGAGGGTGCTGTCTCAGCAGGACGATGCCGTATCAACATAGTTGGGAGGGTGCAGGGTGTAGGGTGCGGGTGTCGCCACAAAGGTGCCGACCAGAATATTTGGGACAGGAGGGTGCCATATCAACGTAATTGGACGGGTGCCGGAGTCAACAGGAGGGTGCTGTATCTGCTGATGTCAACAAAAGGGTGTAGCTGGGTGCGGGTGTCAACAGGAGAGCCCCGAATTTGGGGCTGAGTTGGGGGTTGGAAGTGTCCTGCTATGCTTGTTAGTAATTTCTTGGCAACAAAGCGCGATATTCAATTGCAATCTGAGGTCTATGAACGCGTCATTTTTGTTTACTGGTTTTTGAAGGGAAGCCTTTCATTTCATGATGTCCAACTAACTCTTGAAAGAAGCAGGGTTCATTAGTACTGTTTTTTTTCTTTCTTTATATCTCTATATCTCCCTCTCTCTCTATCCCTCTCCTCTCTTTTAAGAATTGGTGGCTCAAACATTTCATGCTTTGTAAAATGCTGCACAATGAAATCCCATTCCAAAATCGACTTTCTCGATCAGGACCAGGCAGCTGAAAACTATTCAATGCCCTCAAGCATTGTCACACATTTTTATTGATCACTTTCCCGGTCACCTGTGGACCCTTCCCACCAGAATGATTTGGGGCTGAACATCAACAGTTTTGAATATGGGGTGTGTATAATGAGACGCGGGATCAGCATGGATCCGCACATTTTTACGATTTTAATGATTTTGTCGATAGTGACCCAAGTGGATTCAATACTAAAGCCAGTTTATGTGGATGATCAGGCGAGTGAATAGCAGGGAGAATGGAGTTTTATTAATCGAGCCAACAAGCACCCCGAAAAAGGTTAAGCAGTAATCGCTACCCCTGTATCATTCCTTTGCGGATCGCAATTTAGCGCGAATACTATCCGTTTTTTCCCTGCCCCTTTGGCATTACCTGGATGATAATGCAAGACGCATCAAGAAACTCATGCATCAGACATTTGACTCATGATTAGACCAAGAGCGGAACAATATTCTAAGATGGGCGGAAACGAACCATTCAACTGGCAACGCTTCAAAAGGAAGTGATAACTTCGGCAATCACCAATCTACATCATCAAGTCTCTCCAATAAATCGCGGCACTACAAGATCTAAGCAAATGGATTTGCAAAAACCTCGTTGATGCCAGGATCCCTGTACCTTTCAGCCGCCCTTCCGCCGCGGCTTTGTGCCACACCTCGTGGTGATGGCGCAGCAGCTCCAGCAGCTCCAGCAGCTCCAGCCGCCGTGGACGAGATGTGTGCGGCTTGTGGAGCAGCAAACGCGCCAGGATCGAACTACTGCATCAAATGTGCCTGGACCAGCACTGTTCATGTCGAAAAGGGGCGAGTCATTTCTGGGAGATTAAAGAATAGAACTCGTGCATGTCTCTTTTCAGATTTTTCCGAGGGAAGGAACTACACCGAGACCCTGAGGGTGAGCTGAAAGTCTTGGGTTGTCCATGAAATCCAAGGAAGTGTTACGTGATCAATTTAAAACTGCCATTGATAGATTATCGCTGACAGCAATATCTATGAATTCATCAGCATAGCGGCACAGCCCCAGTGTGCCTTGCCCAAACACTTGTTTGGCGTTGGTCATTTGAGTGTATCCGGGTATAGGCGGTATGTCTGTCGTTAAATGTGGTCATTTTCAGAACCCAAATTTTGATGCCGGCCCTCAGGTGGCCAGAACCAGGACCCCAGAACAGAGCGAAGCTGCAGTGACCCGGAGCGATGGCAGCGTGCATTGTCGGCCTCAGCATCCACCACGGCCAGTCAGAACTCATCCTACATCAGAGGCGGGGTAGGTGGAAGACCATAATCTGGGTGGGGTGTGGCCATGGCTCACAGAAAAGGAGCCCAGTTGCGATGCATTGCAATGCACTCCCAAAAATAGATCGATACGAATGGCCAACACCGGCGGGGACACAATCAGGACACAATCACTATCAAGGATTTGGTCATGTGCTCGGGTACAAGTGACGTGATGCGTGACGTGATGTTTGTCCCTTCAGCGGCGCAGGTTCATCCTACTTGGCTTCACGTCCCGCCGGTCCCGGGCAATCTGGCTCCGCTCATTTGCTCCAGCCCACGGTGGCGGCAGCACCGCATATGCTCATGTTGCCACATGGGCATCCAGCGACGCTGGGACACCATCAGATCCCTATGCCGCCCGGCACCCCCAACCAGTCCTTGGACGAAAGTCGTGGGCCCTGCTTGACGCCTCCACAAGTGTTGACCCCCAGGCTGGTGCTCCCACATCGACCTTTTGGATGAGTGGTTCATGGTTTCGTGGTGCCCTGCTGCACCAATTTAATTTGTTTTGGTACCATACCTGCACTGCAAGCTCAGTTCCCTCAGCCTTTGAGTTAACGTCAGGGCTCAGTGGGCGCTTGCAGGGCCGATGCTTGCTGTTGAATGCACCTAACGAACCAGATATGCAGAGAAAAATGGAAGCTGCGCTACCCGGGAAACAGCAGTGGCAGGGGGGCCAGTGAGGAGTGGATGGCCGAAGGTGGAGGATGTCCCAGGTCACACCCTATGCCCTGATGCGCCCCAGCTGGTAAGAGAACAGTGTTGACATACACAGATTTCAATCATGACTTGGGCATACACGATGACATAGGGATACATGACCGCTATTTCTAGGTCAGCTGTCCTGCAGTTGCAGGCAATGGTGAGGGTGAGAGTTTAGAACAGCATGAGAGCAATAGCAGCATGGAAAATTATAGACATTGATCGATTGATTGATTGATCGATTGATCGATTGATTGATTGATTTATTGATCGATTGCTTAGTTGCTTAGTTGGTTAGTTGGTTGCTTGCTTGGTTGGTTGGTGGGTTGGGTTGGGAAGGGTAGGGTAGGGTAGGGTAGGATAACTTTTTACAAATCCCTGTAGGAGATCTTTACCGACACAAATCTCTACACAAGATCTCTGTGAGAGCTCTCTTCGCAAGATCTCGGGAAAAGACCTTTATGCAGGGTCTGCGTATGTCTGCGTACAGGTTCCTTTTGAACTTCTCTTCAAGCGCAAGCATGCTGACTGCGCGAAAAGGCGAGAGCGATCTGACCCGCACAAAGGTCGCAGAGGCTTGTGCGAGCGAAATCAAAATTTTCACTGCGAGCAAACGAGGCGCAAAAATGCAGAGCTTTGAAAGTCACAGGATGTATCCCCTTAATTTCAATCCACCCGTACATTTTCGGGCATGTGTGTACAAATTGCATGGTTTTTCTACCATTCTGCTCCGTAAGCAAAAAGCTATGGAGGGCAAGCCGTTGGATGCTCCGGCAAAAAGAAATCCTAATCTTACAAAACATTGCGCATGCCACGAAAAAGTGATCCCAAGGCATACGAAGTCCTGTGCCTGTCATGAGAAATGATGTCGACACAACCGATGTCTCACAAAGCGAGCGTCTCAAACCTTGCAAAGGAGCGCTCAAGATCACAAAATGCGCGGCCTGCCAGGAGAAAGTCATTCTTTTCGGACACCATGATTCTGCGTGTGCTGCAATCGTTTCTGCGGCGTCCCGGCACAGACGACATTGACACATATTGTCAGGCATATCACATATCGAATCCCTTGCGCCTGCCACAGAATCTTCGTGCCCAAGAAGGACAAGTCTGAGTCTTCCCTTGCAGCTGCCATGTAAAAGATGTACTTTTTTGGCTGAAAAAATCGACACGGCGCGCTTGCGCGAGAACGCCGCTCCGGAAGCTCCGGTCTCCCAGCCACAGTGTCCTGCGAGACCTCTGTTGAAAACCCAGGGCCTAAAGGAACGTTGGAGACCAAGGGTCAGCGAATTCGCCGCGCCAGAGAAGACCTGGACATACACAGGGTCTTTTTTTGTGACGGTTGGAGCCCCTTCAGGGCACACAATGTTTGGGGGAAAATGACGTGGGCATTAGTTTATTTGTAAGTTCCCCATGCGTTTGGAGACCCAAGAAGCACACATTAATTACAAACGGCCTGTGGCCGACTTTGAGTGCTTCCAACGATTTGGGCAATGATCAATGTCATTATCAACTATTGAACAGCCATTATTAACTAACAATCAATGGTTATCCCCGATCCCGTATTACAATTAGTTGGTATAGCCCCATGTAATCACCCACCGGCAGCACTACTGGATTACAGCCACTACTATTTACTGCTACCAGTGCTTGACATTGCTTGACCCTTATTCCATTCCATTTGTTATTGACCAACGTGTTGCCGCGAATGAAGGTTGAGTCTACCCTCAATGTTGACAAGCCGCTGGAACATTGAGAACTTTGCTGCGCCTTCCCAGGGCGAAATTCAAAAAAACACCAGCTGACAGTGCGACCTGGACAGGGTGATAGCAAGAAGGCCGGTTGAAGTTGAGATTGTTTCACCATTCCTATTTGTTAATGTTGGCTAGTGATTACAGTTACTAGGTACTGGTTCTCCAGCAGCAATGCTGTTGTGGTTCAACACAGTTGGGTCAAAATAATCGATGCTCATTGGCCAGTTCGGCCATGAGCAAACGCAGGAAACATTGGCTGGGTGAGCGTATGCACCAACTGTGGCCAGAATAGCCAAACCAAACATCTCAGTAGGTTGAAACCAAATGATTCTCCTCAATGTTCCTCGTTTACTGTTGTGGGGGTGTGGAGCAGGAGGGATGCGACCCACGACCATTTGAGGGTAGTAGCTTTCCCAAGAACAACTTGGGCACATACGGCACGCCTTAAGGTTGATGGGCAACATCCCACAGCAGCTCGCATGATTAAACCATCAGAATGAAAGGATACATTACTATACATTACCAAAGTAAGCTGGCTCTCGGGTTCGTTCTATGTTTGTTCTAGGACCCTTTTGACCCAGTTTAATCGTGCCCTACCGTGCCCTCTTTTGTTTCGAAGTAGGGCCCTGACCTGGTCGCTACGTGCCAGTAACATGGGAGGCGGGAAAGTCACCAAGATAGTTGTCTATGATTTCCCCACAGGATCACTTCTCAAACCATTACAACTAGGCGGTGGAACATTTTCGCTGCAATCCCAAGGTTTGCCCGCGGCTCCCCTCTGTCGGCGCCATTTTTTCAAAACCAATCAGCCACGGGTTTGCAGGGAACAGCGGTTTCATTTTTGGTAATGTTTGGGATGGTTGGTCGATCAACTAGTCGGGGATGGGAGTTATAATCACCAGATGAAAACATTCCTTTGCAACCAAACTTTTTGGCCAGCCTGCTGCCTCCTGTAAGAAGGGCTCGGGGGGGGACCCCTGGAAGCAGAGAGAAGAAGAAGATGAAATACGAAAACAGGAGGCTCTTTGGTTGATGGTGATCAGTTGGTGGTTACTTTAGATAGTCATCGAAAATAATTCAATCCTACCCAGGATGAAGTTAAACCCCTGGTTGATGATCATTAGGGGTATCCCGGTATCCCCCAAGTTCGCCTTGGTTTCTCAGTAAATTGGTAACCCCCCAATGAATGAACCCGGGGTTTTAGCTTCATCCTGGGTCAACATTAGCACTTTTGCTCCTTGGAATCGGTGGGAATTTGCGCTTTCAATGCTCACCGCTGGGATCAGTTTTGAGACCGACCTCATATGCCAATCGGCCGGCTTGGCCGCCCAGGGTTGGGACCCCAGCAGTGTTCGAGTGGCTGGTGTGTGAGGGCGTCATGGCCATGAGGGTACCTCCAATTCGCATTTTTGAAGGGGAGACCATCAATTTGGGGGTCGCCATCTATAGAAGCATCCAGAATTGATTCATATAATCTCCATTAAGTACAGTCATTTCTGTTCAATTACACCAGTCCGTTGCCCATCTTTCCATCAATCAACCCATTCGTTTTCCACAAAACCATTTTTTTACCAATGACACTGTAGATGCATTTGTATATCTTCCTGCTATTGCATGCATGCATCTGTTTATCGCCTTCTTTGTTAGCAATGTATGTACGTCTATCTTCCTGCTCTGTTTGCTATCTATCTGTTTGTTGGTCTGTTGATCTGCTGTCCATGGGCTATCTACTTACCAATTTACCTGTTTATTCCTTTTAACTTGTCCATCCATGAATTCTGCTGATCTGTCCCTCCATCCAGCCATCAGTCTATCCATCCAATCTACCTACCTGTCTGCTATCAATCTACTGTATGTATTTATCTTTCCATTTGTATCCATCTGTTTGTTTATTTGTTTGTCTGTTGGACTAAGGTTTGTCTGCGTGTGCATCCATCGATTCCTGGTGTATCTCTTTGTTTATCTCCGCCAATGAACTGTCCTGTAATGTAGTGTATTCTAGTGTATGCACGTGATGTGACATGATGAAACAGAATGTGATGTAATGTAATGCGGTGCAGTCTGAGTGGAAGGTACGTACGAAATGTAAACTCATGCAATGTAGCCTAATATGATGTGGCGCATTGCAGTGTATTGAGGTGCACGGTGATATCAGGTTAGTATATGGTATAATGTAAGGTGGTCAGATGTCATGTGATGCAATGTAATGTGTGTAATCATGCAATGTAATCTCAGGCAATCTGGTCGAATCTAGTCTCGTATCTAACGCATTAGAATCTACTCCAATCCAATCTGACATAATCTAATATTTATTTGTTTGGTTTGTTTGGCAGTTCACGTTTGGATTTTGGTTGCTATTCGGTGCTGTGCTCCCAAAGCCCCAAAGCCGACCCGCTGAGGTTGTTTATCTCTCGTGTGTTGTGTACAGCAAGGCTGGGGGCGCGGGTCAGGAGCAAAGATTTGACCGTGTTTCAAAGTCATGAGGTGGGCAACCATTGGTGATGCAAAGCGGGCCTTGTAAACACTGAGCTGTGGATGGGCTGCGCCACAGCAGTAAGCAAAAACAATGAACATGCTGAATGATCCAGCTTAAGTACTGAGTGACCTGAGTTGACCTGATCAAACTGCTGAGGCCTTTTCATTCCCAGTTTATGTTATGACAACAGGGAATGGTAGCTGGATGATCATTCTCAGTAAGGCCGGGAGGCTCGTAACTCCACATCCAGTCAAGATCGCGCGTCCTCAGGGCGCGTCCACGGGCGGCCATGGCAACCGAGGGTAAGCAGCAGAGCACTGCTAGGCCGGTGGGTGACGCGGCGTTTGGCACCTCAGCACTCGCGGAGCACCAACAACAGCAGCAGGAGGTTGGTCCAAGCTTGGTCCAATATGGTCCGATTATCTGATGTAACAATCCATTGGATGATGACCTAGTGGAGCCGGATGTGGAGAGAGATGAGGCGGGTCATTTTCTCGTAAAATGTCGGGATGTCACACATTTTCATCCCGACACACACAGTAGCCGTACCAGCTATCTTTATGGGTTGCGGGCATCAGGTGTTTGTCGCGGCATCGAAACTTTCCCGGCCCCATTTTCAATGCACCACGCCCAAGAGCTGACCTTACGCCGCCGTAGCTGCTTAGAAGGTAGGCCACCAGCTACTGCCAGCCACTTCACTCATTGAACGAGTTTCAACGATACTTGGATGGCCAAAGTTCCCCTTGCGGTTGCTTGGCTCTCCGGGTCAGCCTCGTGACCGTCCACAGTTTGGGGTGCTACCCTTCTCCAGGCGAGATCTGTTGCAGCAGATCGAAGTTGACGTGCAGAAGAAATGGGAGGAAAATAAGGCCGCGCTGCGGCCCGGGAAGTGCACCCACAATGGTTGATGATCGACATCAAGAGACCATGAGAGACCTGAAGAAATTATGACTTTTGGGATTCTGATTGATTTTGGGTTTCCTACAGCGGTTTCTACAGGGTCCCTTGTTTTGTTGCCGGGTTCAATGGTGACTCTGCACATCGCCGCAGCCAGGTTTTTGAATGCAATGCTCCAGACAGCGGTTCTGAGAAGTTTATGTGTACCTTCCCGTACCCCTACATGCGCCTCGGCAATGCGAAGTGGACCATCAACAGGGACCAAGAAAAGACTACAGTGCAACTCCTGAGAAATATTTCCCAGGAGCGGCTAGGGCCTTCTGGACAACAAACAACGGCCCCTATAGGGTTTTTTCCCCTTCCAAGAAGAGTTTTTCCCTGGCACCAATGTATGTCTCACTGTTCAGTTGTCAACTCATGGCTGGTCCACGGCCAGGGGTAGTGACAATAAACGTTGACCACGCATCTCGTGGCAAGCCATGTATTCATCAACGCTCTTGGCCGAGGCCGTGGGCAGTTCATATGCGTCAACTTCATCCTTTTGCATTTCTGTTGGCGGATCCAATGAAATCCTTTGAGCCATCATGATTCATGACCGATTTGTGTATTTTCCATTTCGATCTTTGCGTTTGGTCGATTCGGCGCCACGAAAGTTTGGCAAAATGGGTCCCAAACATACCGATTTGTTTCGCGAAAGCGCCTCCTGTGGTCGCATAAGCGACGCAAAAGTTGGCTGGATTTAGGAAGGGCTTGTGGCAGCGCGTAATAGGAATCTATTTCTATTCTTTTCTGGCAATTGTTCAATTCTTTTTCCACAATTCTTTTCAATTCTTTTCAATTCTTTTGTTTGTTTCCACAATTCTTTTCAATTCTTTTGTTTTTTTCCACAATTCTTTTCAATTCTTTTCAATTCTTTTGTTTTTTTTCCACAATTCTTTTCAATTCTTTTCAATTCTTTTGTTTTTTTCCACAATTCTTTTCAATTCTTTTCAATTCTTTTGTTTTTTTCCCACCATTCTCTTCAATTCTTTTCAATTCTTTTGTTTTTTGCGAAAATATTTCTTCATATGTTTTTTTCTTTCTTCAATATTTTGGAATATATTTGCGCAATTGCATTTTTTTTGCTCAAACTGTTTTTATAAAGATATTCATACATTTTTTTTGTTTTGCTTATTTTTCAATATTTCAAAGTCATTCCAAACAATTATTGAAATGAGTAAAACAATCAATAAAATCAAAATGAATATGTTGATGTCTTTAACTATTGTTTAATCTATAAAGAATCTTGACAATTTTGTCTTTCAAACGCGTTTGGTTTTGGCGCTACTGTGGGAGACCCAAGCCGTTCGTTCCCTTTCAACCCTCCCAGCTGTTGTTGACTGATGTGGGCAAGGGAGGCGCACAAGCTGCGCAGCTCTGCGTTGCCGTGAAGTGCTCAAACATGGAAGCGCTTGGCCGCGAATTGCTTGGCCATGGCAGCTGATGATGATGGCCCAGGTTTGGACGAGTTGCTGGAACGCTTAGATGAAGGGCCGCCTGTGGGCGCTGCAGCTGGGCCACCTCGTGGCCTTCGGCCGGGACGTCCTCCAGGAGACCGAGGCCCTGGGCAGGGCAGGGGCAGGAAAGGGCGAGGGAAGGGAAGACCAAAGCGAGCTGCAGTGAAGAAAACGCAACTGAAAAGAGGGCAAAGCTCGTTGGACCTGCAAAGTCAAGCGTTCAATGTCTCTGGTCGTGGCCGCACAAAAGACCAGGAATGAGGTCGAAAGATGGAGGCGTTTGGCCAGGAAGCGTTTCTTGGCGTTCATGCGGCATGCAACTACACACGTTCCTAAACGTGTTCGTTAACAAACAAGTAACAAGTATGCTGACTTGTGTTTTTATTCAGCCTAGGCACCCTCAGGGCGCTTCACGTTTTGCAAGACCCTCAAAATGCCTGGGCAAATTTGTTGTGGGTGACATTGGCGAGCCCATGTATGCGCATCCATTGGTCTCTATTCAAGCATGCCACGTTCAATGATTGCTTGCCCCAGAGTGGCCTTCAGAGGGATGCAAGTTTGTTGGGGAAATTTTGCGATCCGCAAACAAACCCAGCGCTTGCTGTGATCCGAGATTTGCTCAAGCTTTGGGATGGGCCGTTGGCCGGGTTTGAGCACCTAAAATTCAGATATGGTGTGTTCACAGCTTGGCCGGCGGAACGGAAAAACACCACCAGGCGCACAATGTTGATTTTGATTGGTCAATTGTTGCGGAAATTGGTTGAACCCTGGGAAAAACATCCTTGGAAATTATGGCCTTTGGCCGGGGGTTCAACGCCTGACCAGATCAGGGGGGCTGCCATTTACCTTCTCAAGGCAAGGGATTGTTGTTTGGGCACGGCTTTTTCTGGACAGCTCCGAACATTGCCGCCAAACCTTGCGGCTTTGCTGGCACTGGAACGCTTGCAATTTTTGCAAACGGTTTTTGACCGGGTGGTAGTCACATCTACTTTCATCGAGCGTCGATTTGCTCATTTCAGCCGGTGGACCCAAGACAAAAGCAAAAAAAACGTCCTTATCGCAATTGGCTGCAAAACATGTTGTGTCTTTGCAAAAGGAGTGTGTGCAAAAATGGAAAAGCACTCAACACATCAAAAGTGCGCACGACAACAAATCCAGGCCAAGGTGGGTGAGAGACAGGCATAGCAAAAAAACTGGTGGCAAACAAAGTGCGAAATTGAATGGCTACCATATTTTTGTACGAGAATACAAAAGAAAAAACAGCGAGAGGGACATGCAGTGCACGGTGTGCAAGAAGGTTTGGACCTCATAAAAGAAGCCAGCTCACAATGGAGAAATTTGCCAAAGAAAGAAAAAGAAACGTATTCCATTCAAGCTCGTGGGGAAAATGCGTTGAAAGAGGCCTCAACCGGCCAAGAGCAAACCCCAGTGACGGGAGGGCCATGGGGAATGGCAGATGCAAATGGACAATGGCCACTGTCCTCGTGCCACATGCAACGTGTGATCGAGAATGGCTTTCAAGCTGCGTGCAAAAAATGGTGTTCCAAGCACAAAATCCCTGAGCCTTTGGATTGGGGATTGCCCCCCCCACACCAACCTCTGTCAACTTGTTCCATCCATGCCTGTCGGGATGTTGCCTCAAGCCTTTGTCGCGGCAGGGCCAAGAAACATATAGTTGGCTTTGAGCCGGGCTGTGCGCTCTGGTGAGGCAACGGTATCCAAAAGCCCGAAATATCGCAGCCCACCCACTTGTTTTGAAGTGGCAAGCTGGGAGGATTCGATTGTTCTTTGTGGTGGCGTTCAGTACGTTGGCTTGGTCCATGGCGCCATGGCAGATTCAGCGCCATGTGTTTTATCAAATTTTGAAATGGAAATGAGATATTGAAGTTTGTAATTGCAACTTGACCTACTGGATTTTTTTTCCAGCGTTTGTTCTCAAGGACATGGTTTTGCTTGCCTTGGAGACCGACGCCCCCAAGAAACAAAGGCTGGCCCTGCCTTTCACGTTGGTGCTGCAGCGGAACGCACTGGGTCCTGTGGAAAACAGATGTGAGTTGGTGTGTGGAATTGGCAGACACATCTGATCAGTGGTCAGTGTCCGTTTGCAAACTGGAAGACGTAAGAAACTTGCACGAATTTATTGTATCTTCGGAAGTGGTATTCGAAAAAAAATAGTTTCGTTGTCAAAGCAAGTCAAAGAGCAACAGTTAGCTGTCAGAGCAGCTGCTTTGGCCCGTGGCAGAGAGAAAACTAAACGACCAAAACCAAGGGGATCGCGCAGACCTGATCCCAGAAGAGCTCCCATGTTGCTGATGATGATGGATCTTCCGAACATGGTGGACCCCTTGATTGGCAGTTGTTTGAAGCTGGATCAGGTGTGTCAGACGGGTCTGACGCAGACGCCTTCTTTGAAAATGTAGCCCCTGACGTTCCAGCAGAATCTGTGGCAAGCGCTGTTTCAGCGGGATTGGATCGCAGACATGGGGTTGCAGAAGGGCCTTCGTTGCCTGCGCACATGCCGCCCGCCAGTGACTTCTCATGCCCGAACTTTTGTTGGTAAGCGCAAGCGTACGCTGCAATGGGGCCCATTTAAAATTGCCCAATCATATTCTCATGGATGGGTGCATACAGGATGGGGCGCCGTGTGTGGCCTTCATGCCGATCGAGAGGGGGGAAACTCGCAATGCAAAGCCGCCGTCCGGCTGAAACCAGACCAAGGCATCGACAATGTTGTTTTCATCTTGCGTTTGAAGCGGTGGCTTTTGGCCGGGAAGAATGATGAAGCATGGCCTCAGCATTGCTTGAGAACACATCACGCTTCCTTGGGAGGCCCCAACCTGGAAGCATTTAGCGAAGGCAAAACCGAAGAAGAGATGGACAAAGAGATTCATGGCGGTTAAACCGTTTTTCACGCCAGCGTCAAAGCCAATTCCGGCTTGTGGCCAGGAATTTCAAACTGAGATAGACAAGTCTGAGAGAAACCGGCCGATCGTTTCACTGAGCATCTGTTGCCTTCAAGTGCCGAAAGACAAGATCGGCGGAGATTCGACGTACGTGTTTGCGAATGTCAAAGTCAAGTTGTCAAGTTGTTCTTTGTTTCTCTGACTTGCTTTTTGATGTCGAGAAATGCTTTAGATAAATTTGTATTTTTATTATGTTTGTTTCTGAAATATTTCAACAATAAATTAGAAATATTCTTTATTTATCGTGAAATATTCTTGTATTTTTTTGGTTAGAGAAACAAATGTTTTAGTTAGAGAAACGAAGGTTTTGGTTAGAGAAACGAAGGTTTTGGTTAGAGAAACGAAGGTTTTAGTTAGAGAAACGAAGGTTTTAGTTAGAGAAATGTATTTTTTAGTTAGAGAAACAATTTTTTAGTTAGAGAAAATTATTTCCAGATATTTTTCAAATTGTTCCCGAATTTGTTGGAAATATTTCTCTTATTCTTTTAAATTTGAAGTTTTTTGGATATTAGAATCGTAGCTTTTACTCAAACGCGTAGACAACAATTATATGACAAGTTTGAAATTTCATTGCCTCGCTGAGCTCTGTTCTGTCTGGAGCCAGAATCTTGAAGTGTTTTGGTTCCAGTTTGCTACAGCGCTGGTTTCCCAGCGTCGGCTGAGTAGTTGAGTGGCTTTTGGCCGTGTTGATCCCATGGGCGATGATGCCGCATCGGCGTTTGGAGCTGGCGAATCGTCTGTTCAAGCAGTCATGGACTTGATCAAGATCGTCTACCGTCTACCACCTGTCCAAGGTGTGCGTTTGCTGCATGTGTAATGCCAAGAGCACGGATCCCAGCCCCTTGACTGACGCTTCGTCGTTGGACCGTTGGTAGAGACACCGTCCCTGGGGCAAAGTTCGCCAAGTGGTGGACAAGTCCCATGGCACTGCTTGCAAGTTCCAGAAGGTAAGATTTGTCTGATCTGCCTCAACGTCTTCAAGCTCCCGGGTTTCTTTGCCAAATACGGCTCCTATGGGGAGTACTACAAGAAGGTTGTGCAGTGATCTGTTTGCTTTAGTATTTTTTCTCTGGTAGAAATTTTCTACGACAGGTTCTGGAGCATAAAGAATTTTTCCTAAGAGCCATCTTGGCGCCTTTTAGTTTTGCCATTTTCCAGGCCTAATGCCAACGCCAGTGAGCACGGTCGCTTTCTCACTTGCGTAGAAACCTGGATTGCAGATCACAATGCCGACCCAACTGCGAGGGGAACGTTGGCCAACAAAAAGAAATTGCTAGCTTTGTCAACCAGCCTGGACACGATTTTTGGCTTGAAACTAGCAAGGTTTTCAACGCATCCTGTTCACAGGCATACCGGGCAACAGAACTGTATGGTTTCTTTCCTTTTCCTGCTGTTGGGCATATGCGTCTTCCTAGGAAAGAAGGAGCCGGCGTTAAGATCTTGGCGCCCAAGAAGCAATTCATTTTGCTGGAGAATTGGGACGAAATTTGGACGGGCCTCTGAACGAAGACAAGGTGGTGGAACAGACCATTCCTGGACAGAAGGCTCTTGCGTGCTTGTGAGCCTACAAACTCTAGCTGGTAGCCTATAGCCTATAGCGATCATGGTTCGTTTTCACAATGTTTTTGGGTTTTGCGCTGTCAATATGAAACCGTAAATCTAAAGGTCTAAAAGTGTCAAATTTTAAATTTTATTGGTGCAGCAGCAGGTCAAAGGAATCTTCAAACAAGTAGGTCAAAGGAATCTTCAAACAAGTTGGCCGCACCGGAGTCTACGATGTCGAAAATTTTGAAGAACGAAAATGGGAACTCTCCACAAAGGAACATGCAGGGGATGAAGCCAGTCAACTTTTCCACAAGCAAGGACTGGAGAACACAAAGCAAGCAATTGCGGGTGCGTTTTCGGAAGCGCAGGCCGAAAGAGATTCCAGCGCAGTGGTTCGCCCAGCTGGGAATGACAATGCTTTGGAGCAAGTCTTATCCATTTTGAAAAGCGGGCCGAGTGCCAGTGGTTCTGCTGTTTCAGCGGGTGATGAATGCCACCCCAAAGCGAACAGAAGACAAGTGCCGCAAAAGCACCAGAGGACGTCTCTGACGAAGAGTCAGACGATGATGGTTTGTCTTTTGCCCGCAGGCTGGCAGCAGTGTCGGGCAAGAAAGCCGTGCCAAAACCAGCCGCCCCAAAGGCCGCGGCCAAAAGCCAGCAGCGGGCAATGGCTTCCACCCACGCCAGCGTCCCCAACGCAGCGAAGCAGTCAGCGCCAGCGGCGCCGATCGCTAGTGAAAGCAGCCCCGTTTCCCCAGCAGAAACCGTTGAGCCAGAAGAGCCTGGCGCCAAGGGGGCTTTTCTTCTGGATGGACGTGGCAACCGCACCAAAGAAGCTTTGAACAAACACTTGAAGGAGTTTGCCGCCAGGCATGCCAGAGTGTTCTTTGTAAATGTTTGTGTGATTTGTGTGTCATTGTTCCATATTGGTGGCAAGGTTGACGACGGTTAAGGTATTTGACAAAAATCAGAAACATAATTTGTAGCCGAGCGCACTGAAATTGTCAAAGCAAAAGTTGAAAGAATTCAATGGCAACCATGGCAGGTTTGATCCGTTGGCAAGTTTTTGGAAGAGGATTTGGAAGCCACAGAGACGAAGAAGGCAAGTGCAAGCCGAACGAGAGCGTTCAACACCTTGCTGAACCAGCTTCAAAACCAGGAGAAGCGAGTGGAAAAGTCCCCAAACAAAGCCGGCTTTGCCGGGGAATGTCAGCTGATGACAGAACTGAAGGCCAAGATCAATGCAGCTTCCAGGCTCAATACGCACTTGTACAAGGGACAGACTGAGCCATCAGAGCTGAAGGCAGCGTACGCGGACTTTTTGAACCTGTGCCCCAACAGTTCAATCAGCATGCCTCTGCGAGAAAAGATTTGGCGCAGTATGTGCGAGCATGCGCTGCTGTACCGGGATTATTCCGGATTTGCAGCTCTATGCGACTTCAACTCTGATGAGGACATGTGTTGCTTGTTTTTTTTTTAAGTTGGGGGGAAGTTGAAATTACGAAGACCAAGCAAATTAACACCGATGTCATCGACGTAGCTTTTCCTTTAACCCTGTTGCAGATGGCGACATTCAGTGCCCTGAAAGATGCAGCAGAGAATGTTGGCTATCAGGCTGAAAACCGCTTGGTCAATGGACTTCGGGCCATTTCTTTGCAGGAGATTGGTAAGAGCGAGGAGGCCTTTGGCCAGGTCAAGCTGTTTTGCGAAGCCATGCTGAAACTTTCCAAAGATCAGGTGCCACTTTGGTCGGCATGGCCTTGGGCCTTGGGTCGGCGTGGCTTTGCGGCCGGGTGCTACTGTGGCTGGGGCGGTATAGCCTAAGCCTTCTCAGCAGTGTGGCCTTGGGCCGGGTCATTGGTAATGTGTTAGCGCCTCAGTTAGCGCTGCATTCAGCATTGGCGCTTCAGCTGGCTGGCGGGTCAATGTGGCAATGTGTCAATGTGTCCATGAGTTCACTGGGTGTCACGAAACCATGGACCATGGACCTTCTGCTTTTTTCCTTCTTGGAGTTTCAAGTCAACATACTTTTGTTGCTGCTCGTTTTGACTTCATTCTTGTGAGTCGATGAGCTTCTCACTGACATGTTTGCCGTTGGAAAAAGAGCCGTGTGTCTGCGCCAGCAAAGGGTAGTAGGGGCGGAGGGTTTCTTGTCAGGAAACAATTGCGCGGCGCTGCGCTCAACTTTCAATTCAGTTGGCCCAATTGGCAGGGGCGGGAACGAGTCATATGACGTATGGATTTGTGGACCATGGACATGTGGGAGGACCCGATGGTAGATATTATTTTTTTGTTATTGTTATGATTTGATTAATGATTATGATTTTTGGTAGCCCAATTGACTGGTGCAAATATTCGATGACAACGCCATACATGTACATTTTGCATGCGCGCACACAAGCGCAATCCATGTGACAGAGTGTCACACAGCGCATGAACAAAGAATAGCTGACAATAGTAAAAGGCTGTATGCATATTGGTTCATGAAGTTGAATACGTTCAGAAATAAATAGCGTTATTCCTGAATAATTGTTTCAATAAGTAGAAATATGTGGGAAATAGTTTGAAATATTTTGAAAATATTTCAAAATATGTTCAAAATATTTCAGAAAATTCTTGAAAAATGTCAGAAATATTTTGAAATATTTCAAAAATATTTTTGAATATTTCAGAAAATTTTCGAAATATTTCTGAAATATTTTGAAATATTTCAGAAATGTTTTGAAATATTTCAGAAATATTTTGAAATATTTCAGAAAAATTATCAATATATTTTGCAACATTCTTCCAAATATCTTTTAATTGAGTTTATAATTCCACTATTATAAGTGTACATAATCCTGACATTTAATTTTTGCATTAGTTAGAGGCCTTCTAAATCCAGCCAACGCAAAAGGTTTGTGAAGGACGATTGCTTTTGCAAGCCCATCACCAAAGGGTTTTGAACACGGGTCAGTTATCAGTTCCTTCTTGAACCCGGATTCATGAGAATGGTGTTCGTTCTCTTCATTCTTGTTTCCTCTTGTCAGTTTCCAAAACTAACTAACTAAAAGCCAGAAGCAAACTAAGTAACTAAGTAACTAAGTAACTAACTAACTAACTAACTAACTAACTAATTCGAATGTTCTTTCCAAAAGTAAAGCCAGAAGCAAAAGCATTTGGGATCCCAGTGCTGGAGCTTCCAATTTTTGCCTCAAAGCATCTTTAGCGTTGCAACAACAAGAAGTGAAATTGTACAATTGGTCTAGGTAGGACGTGCAACAACAGCATTTGTTAGTGATTCCAAAGTTGTTGATGATGATGGCGAAATTTAATTGATAACTAAAGCCAATTCAAAGCTCAAATGCGAAGGTTTCATTTTGGATGAGGGTGAATGACAGAAATATGAAGATTCACAAACCAGCAGAAAACAATCAACTCCCAAACAGAGTTTGACATCAATCACTATCCCTTTTTGAGTCTCTTCCCGACACTGACCATCAAAGGTGTTTTTGGCCAACTCGTTCTTGTCTTTTCCTTTGTTGTGAATAGATGGTGCTAATGGATGCGGACAATAGATGATCTTGACAGATGTTAATCGATTCATCAACGTCAACATCTATGATTAAAACCCAATTCTTGTTAACAGATGTCTGTTGATGTTCAAGGCCGCTCATCAACCAATCCATTGATGGAATGCCGCTGTCCTTCACTGCGTGTCTTTGAGGAATGGGCTCCTCCACATCGGTCACGCATTCTCCTTAACGTGTCTTGGTGCCAGTGATCTGGCCGAAGTGTTGCGGGACCTAGTTGTGGTTGGACTTTGACAGTGACAGACTATGCTGCGCTTCGGGACTGAGCAACCAATGACCACTTCCACCTGGGAAGTTTTTTCTTTTTGGCGAGGGTTCATGGCGGGAGCCTGCGGCAGTCCAGTCAGGAAACCAGGAAATCAAGCGTGTTAGGGTTGAGGGCTCATCTACTTTTTGGAAAGCCTGGTTGGGGAGGGTCTTGCTTCCGGGGAGTGATCGATGTTCAACCCTTATTTGATCTCCGCTCAAGCGCTGTTGGCTTAGGCTACCTTGAAGATAGATTGGACCCAGGAGATTTTCTCTGGTACTGGGGGCTGGTTTACATAGTTTGTTGCGCCATGATGCCGCCCTTTAAATTGCAACCAAAGCTATGGTTGGTTGGTTGCTGATCGACATGATTGAATCACGGTTGATTCGTACTTGATTTGAAGGCTTGGGATATCAACTTTGGATTCGGGATGATCACCAACAAGTCATGTTGAGGTAGGGAGCTCAAGAGCCAAGGATTGTGATTCTCCCATCACTGTGAGATCTGTGAGACTCACAACCATTGAGTAGAATGTTTCAATGATGTCTATGGCTATGGCAGATCAACATTGGTTGGCTAGAATTGATGGTAATGGTATTGTTGAAGACGGGGTCATCATGAATTAAGGATGGCTACTGGCTAGTGATGGTTGAATTATGGCCACACATGGTTAGTAGTGGTTTGATGCTGGTTTCGTGACTCCAAAAGCCTGCTTAAAGGTTGTTTAGCACACTTAAGGATCTTAAGGATCCCAAGCTTCATGAGTCAAGAAGATCGCGGGCTTGGAGTCCACACATGCTTCATGATCCATTGCTTCAATTTGCTTCCTGAATCTTGATGACGCGAATGAATCATGTTTGATGCTTTGGCAGAGCAATGGGCTCTAAGCCCTCGCCGCCGCAGTGGCATGCTGTGTTCACTGTTCCAATGAAGTCGGCACCATTGCTCCAAAATGGGCTCGAGAGTCATATCTCATCCATCTTGCGCTGCGTAGATCTGCGTGGCTCGTGTCTGGTAGATGGAGACTGGTGGAGCTGTTGCTGCGAACTGCACCTTGCTGCGAACTGCACCTTGCTGTTCTCCGTTGGAGCCTCCAGATTCTTGCCATCACCTCCTGGGGCCTTGCCAGAGATCTTGTCCTGGCCCACGTGTCATTTGTCGGATGATTTCCGGCAATTTGTCGGATTCTTTGATTCTTCTCCCTTCGCAGGTCTTTCGTTCGTTGTTTGTTCTAAGTCGTTGTTTCAAGCGCTCGTTGCTTCAGTTCTCCAGTGGGTGCTCCACCTGCAACATTGAGAGCTGTGACCTCGGTGTTGGAAGTGTATGGCTCCGTCGAAGCTGTACCGAGTCCACGTGGGCTTGTGCAAATTGGGTCCGACACCTCTACGATTCCAGGGACCTGTGCATACCTGCAGATTGTCAACACTTCCTGGGGTCGCCATTGGGCGAAGGGGTGCCATTGGCATCGTGCTTCTCACGCGCAGGCCTCCCAAGCAACATAGCCTCGCAACTACGGACAGCGGGGGCTGTCCTTAGGCGGTTCCAGGCCTCGGGTCTCCTTTGGGCATGGCCCTGTGATGGTCGTTAAGGATAGGAGAGCAGCCATAGTCATCCATAGTCATCATTCATACATACTTGTATCATGTTTGTTCATATGTTGATATAATCATACTTCTGCATGATACTTAATAGGCTGATTGGTATATTGTTACGATTCGTTTCAGCAACCGATGCAGTGTACACAGCTCAGCCTGAGGAAGGCGATCTTTGCCGCGCACTTCAATCGCTTGCTGGGAAAGAAGGTGGCGGATGGGGACCTGACGGGGTGAATCCACCATTCGTACAGTAGATTACTGGATTTTCGACCGGGTTGCTTGAGAATAACAAGTCAGACCTGAAGTTTTCCCAAATTTTCCATGTTTTCGGTGGAGAGGGAAGAGTTTCGGAGTTTCGATCACTTATGAAAGATATGAAAGTGGATGAATTGGCCAACCCCGTTTCTTTCGGCACCTTTCACGCGGCCTGTTGATGTTTGAAGCTTTGTGTCTGCCAGGTCCTGTTCCCCTTCGGCTTTCATTGTACAGGCATGCCTATTCAGGTGGGTGGCAGTCCTGGTGAGGGGGAGGAGAGGGGATGGAAGTGGGTTCTCCAGGAACCAGAACTGGAACCAGAACTGGAACCAGAACTGGAACCAGATGAGCTACAAACAGGTTGGTAACCAATGGGAGACTGAGATGAATGAGAAGTCACGACAAACCTTAATTGCTATCAGCTGCTATGCCAACCACTGTTGGCGGTTGACCTTTGATTTTTAAACCATCATTAAACACTCGTGTCATCGCCAATGATTGACCATTCGTTACTTTTCACTGGGCTATTCATTAACAAGCGTTGGGCACCAGTCATGCTGGGATGACGTGTTGGCCTGGGGCCAGGCAGCAGCAAATAAGTTGAAGCGGGAGTCGGGGGTTCTCAGCTTGAGTGCCGGGCAAGGTATGGCAGGGACATGCGTGGTGTATCATCATTGTGGTTTCCTGGTTGGTCAATGGCAGGTTGATTCGCACTGTTACCAAATTTCGGTAGGTGTGCCCAATAGCTGGAGCCAGGAATCCACAACCATGTACAATCAAAGCAACGATGTGATTGAGAACAGATCGTTGCTCATCTCTTCCCTTTGGTTTGGGGATGTTTGGGATTTCTTTTGCCTACCAACGTTGCAGAGAGACGTTCGGCATGGTTGAGGTAACAAACAGCCTCCGGCTCCAAAGCTTAGAAGGTGATTTTTTTGCCGTCTCCAAACACTACGCGCTACGATTTGATTATGCCCATTCTTTCACAAAAACGTCTCTGAAAGGGAATGCGTTGCCCGTTTTTCATTCATTTCGCAGATTTATTTTTGCATTGTCTGCAGGGGAAAAAACTATATATGGGTAACACGTTGAGCATGGCGAGCGCGATGACAAGCCAGGACTTTTTCGAAGTGATGTTAAGTGATTGAAGGCTTGAAGGCTTCAATTTTAGACAGGCTCAATTAGACAAATGGTGGTCGCTGTGGTTACCCTCCAAATCTTTCCATCTACAAATTGTGTCATTTTTTTGGGCCCAAGCATGGCTGAGCTTGGCAGCGCCAACGGCTCAGGTTTGAAACCTACGGATCGCCGCATCCCATCTTCCCGCCGGGCCGTCCGCAACCAAAGGACGTGAAGAGCAACCAATGGTGGGACAGGTCCGGGTCAGGTGCTGCGAAAAGTGAGGTGATACTAACAGGTGTTTAGAATGAGGTGACACCTAACTTATACCAAATGGAACTCTAACCTTAAGTAGAATTCCCAACCTGAAGTAGTTGACCAAGCATAGTACTTGACACCTAACTCGGCTTTGCCGAGTTTAGCGTTGATGCCAAGTTCACAGAGAAGGACTTGTAGATGGATAGATGGATAGACAGATAGACAGACAGATAAGATAAGGGCGCTGAAAAAAAAGATAAGATAAGATAATCGGATAGATAGCTGCATATTGTATGTATGTGTGTTTGTTTGTAACAGCCATGTTTCGATTTGTGCCAGCATGATCCCTAGGCCATTGGTCACCCAGGATCCGTCACAAGGAGGATCCAACTATGGCTCATGTCAACCATTGACAATTCGTTTCCCAAGGTGTGCTGACAAGAGGCACGCCATCAACCTTAAAAGCGCAGGTACACAGACAGAGAGAGAGAGAGAGATATATATATATATATATATATAATACGCACTTTTTTTAGCCATCAGAACTGGGGCTGTATACCCACAGTAGGAGATGGTATCATAAGTTTCTGATGCCACAAAGAGGATTGCAGCTAGCGAGCTGTATGTCCAGTACAAACACCGCTGAATGGCTACCGGCGAGATCTGCCAGCGTGCAAGTATTGACCAATCGACATTTATAAGTTTTCCGTTTTGCCATTTTGGTGACCAAATACAGGCTGTCACAGCAGCGACTAGCCATTAATATTGGTTAGTGATCGAAATATGGCAGTGGGTCAAAACGCTGTACCCCTGGTTCCCCTATCATTCACCATTGTTTTCCCTTTAGTTTGTTGGTTATTATCCACCATTATTGGTTGGTTAATATTGACCCATAGCCATATATGTCCCGTTTTTCCTTCCAGCCATTTCCATCACAAGCGACCTCCAACCGACCTCAACCGAGCTTGTCACGGAGGGAAGGCAGCGTCCCTAGACTGGTGCTTCTAGAAAGTCGCGATGACCGGTACTCTGAAATGCAGTGTTCTGAAAATACCCTACTCTACTGACCAGTATTTCATGGATAACTACGAGTTTTTCAGAAAATCCTATGTACTGTACAGAGGGGCTGTATCTCAACATAATGGGGCCTTTTCGGGGTGAGCTGCCACGCCTGATTCCAAACAAGCGCCACGCATGAAGTACAAACACCTTCTCGAAGCTAGTCCCATTTCTGTTGAACTATTTGCGACAATAAATGTTCTTACCGGATTGCATTTGCGGAAGGGCTGTCAACACTCCCTCAAAGGAACACACAAATACACATCAGTCTTTGCACGGATGAACTACTCCGCATTTTACTTAGTACTGTCTGAAAGAACTGGAACATTGTGTCAAAAAGAGCGCGGCATATGATGCAAGATGCCATTTCAAATATTTTTAAAAAGGTTTGAATGGAAGCATTCCATGAAATGCTACCACGCTTTCTCCATGGTACATAAGCGAATTGTCATATATTTGGGAGTTTTCATCTTTGAACTCATGCAGAACTACCTTGGTAAGCCCTCAGTGCCATCCATTCATCGTAAATCCATTCACATTCATACCATCCATTCATCAAAAGATGCCCAAAGAACGCACCGTGACATCCCAGGAGTTTGTCCCAGTAGAATTTCCTCAGCGTACGACGTGACATGTGCTTCACACAACACAGTACGTCCACGTCCGTGAACGTCCCCAGGAGTCTGCTGAGGGCGTCATCGAAGTCGACGACGAAGGTGTCACCATGCTGTGGAAGGCACCTCCTTCAAGCGGGAACAAGGTCGGCAGCCCAGGAGAAACGTCAGCTATGGAGCCCAGCGGCAGAAACCTCGTTTTTTTTTCGTGGCTTTGAGCTGGGAAAACTGGCGAATGGAACTGCTCCAATCCTTGGCCACCCGTATTCTGACACAGAGGAGGTATCACTCGTGTGTTGATTTTGTTGCTACGCCCCATGATTCTTCGCGGTTTGCGGCTTGCAACATGTGTGATTAAGGCCATCAAGGAGTACATAGCCTACATCAAGGCGATTGCTCTGGAACTGGTACTGCATGGCACCCAACAAGCCCGGTCAACTGGTAGTTTTATCAGGTGGTCAGGGAGCTCCATACGACTCCTGAATGTCAAAGGATATGCCTTCATGGTGCCAATCTTGTGGCATTTTGAGCCATTAATCCGACCTGCTCCCCCCGCATTTCTGTAGATCTCGCTTCAAGACGCTAGGTACCCCATGGATCCTTGGTTTTTTTCCGTGAGCAAATGGTTGTGGTTCACACCCTAACACCCCGTGAATGCCCAGTCACTTGTCTAAGTGTTGGAGTGTTCATCTACCCATTGGTTGGTAGGTTGGTAGGATGGTAGCTTGGTATGTCAGTGGCCTTCGCCCAGCTCGATGTGTTTGGAGATTTCGGGGAGGTGAAAGACGAAGACTTCAAAGAGGTCAAGCGCGTGCCGCAGCCGAGCGCTGAAGAGCTCAAGGCAGTCCCCCGAGGGGCTCCCACTGGGGCTCCAGTCTTGGTGAATTTCCTGGTGAGATGTTGATATGTTGGTAGTGGATGATGGTTAAAGATGGTTGATAAATGTTGATGATCATGCTTCTTCATTGGTGGTGATGCTTCATGATGGCTTGTGGTAGTTGATGATGGTTTGTCATGGTTTCTAGATGGTCTTTGATGATTGGTGATTGTTGGTGATGGTCTTCTCACTGGAACTCAGATGCATTAACTGAGCCTTAATCAAGGTCTCAAGCTGAATGATTGATGATGATCACATGTCAAATCACCTCGTGGATCAGCGTTATCGTTACAACCACTAGTGATTAACCCAAGTCACACCAAAATTGATTCAACAACCTAGTGTTGAATCGAATCATCTTATGGCCTTATGGATCAACAATTTGATTCAATCCGTAGTGCTAGTGATGAACCAACAAGAGAATACAACAAGTTTATTCCCCAATGTATTGTGTTGTTGGTTCACGGCTAGATAAACAGATAGGATTCCCTAGTGGTATCGCGGGATCCCTTCATGTTGCCATGGCTCACCAGGGTGCTGTGTCCAGGCCAGTGGCAACAAGGTCAAGGCAGTGCTGCCTGTCCAAAGCGGCGGCTGCGTATACCAGGCAAGCGATGTCCTGGTGGCGTGATGTCATGGGATAGGCACCTTCACAGCCATGCCGAGCTGCGACTCTGCATCTTTATTGCTGCCAGATTGCATGACGGTAGGACGGTAGGTCGGTAGGTCGGGGTGTATTTGCATGCAAAGAGCGACAGACAGAGATAGAATCAGATGGACAAAAAGGCAGGCAGATAGAATCAGATGGATGGATATGGATATATAAATATAAACACACACACACACACACATATATATATATATACACAACAAGTACCGTACTTATGGTCTCTTTCCCCTGGTGATCATTGAGGGCCCCTGCAAGAAAGGATCCCCAATAACTCGCTGTTGATCCAATTTACCTCCTGTGGCAAGTGGCTGCGCAGGTGGAAGCAGTGTTGCAGGATGGCTTGCCCCAGCTGCCCTGGTCGATCAAACCATGGGCTAAATCAGGGGATGGTAACAGTCATCAGCCATCATCGCTGTCTATGCAGATGTGGGTGAGGAGTTTCTCGACAGCTTGCTGTAGCGCATGATGGTTAATAGTAGCCAACCAGGTAGATCCAGCTGATAACGGGGTCGTGATAGCTACTGAGTATGGTGATTCGAGTCACTCATTAGTTACGGCATGTTACCGCCATTACCCATCATTGTTAACCATGCTGAACCGTCATGATAGGACTATTCTCTTCATGTCATTGGTGGGATGTAGCCGGGAGTGAGTTTCCAGGGGCAACAGGGTGCCCAGGCTTCGGCAAGGAACAACAAAAGGCCGGGAAAAATGGTGGATCATCAAGGATGATGACCTCGCATGTCTTCTCATTTTCTTGTCAGGAGTGATGGGGTTATCATTATCAGCAATAAACGGGCAGAAATGCTTTGGAGTATTCATCATTGACAGTGGTAAAAAGCCCTTACTGATGGCGGATTCCCTCCTAGCTTGGTGAGTCGCTCCTCTTTGTTCTTGCTAGCGTTTGAGTTTCCTTTACGGGTGGTAGTTCCCATGTGCACATTGTTTGCCTTTCGACCTTTTGGCGCGGGCACTAAACTGATGGAGCCCTGCCTTCAGATCTCCGCGGTGAGTTGTTCGCTCAGAAGCTTCCAATGTTTTGGTGCAGAAGGGACTCCAGCCCTGAGAAGCACAGTGGAATGCAGTGGATGGTGCATCTTCATGCAGTCCCATGCGCCGGTGATTTCAATTCTGTGCCACCAATACGCTTTCGCAGAGGCGTGGAGAGGTGCCACCGCTCAGCTGTGGTTGCATCGCCGTGGCCTTGTGCATCGTCGCTAGCAGGTTTCTCAAGGCGACGATTCGCTTGCAACAGCATTGGAGCGTCGCTTTTTGGACAAGTTTTTGCTGAAGCGGATGTCTGCAGGAATGAACAATTCCATGGAAGGACGGTGGAGATGTAAATCAGATGCGGCAAAATGGAGAAAACAAACAAATGACGACAACAACAGCGACAACAACAGCAACAACAAGAGCAACAACGACAACAACAACAGCAACAACAACAACAACAACAACAACAACAACAAGCACAACCCCAACAAAACCCAACAATCAGAGAAATTGCCAACACCACCACGACAACAACCGCAACCGCAACCGCAACCACGATTGCACTTCAACTCACCTGAGAGCCAACGAAGCAAACCCAAAGCTGGGCACCGCTGCCCTGACTGTGGCAGGACGGCAGCAAATGCCCTCCAAGTCCCGTTTCAGATGAAGTTTCGGTGGATGCAGCTCCAAAGGACAAGAAGAGCGGCCCGGAAGCCAAGCCTCGTGGAGCCCACGGATATCACCGGAGACTTTGATCGGTTTGTCATTGGGGGATCAGTGGTTGACAAATGAATGCAAATGATGATTAGCCGATGGCTGTTGCTGATTGATAAGGCTCACATGGATAAAGCACCATTCAGTTTCACCATTGACAGGTCCACAATCAGTGTGTTTCATTGTTGTAGGGATCGCGCATCATTTCCCATCAGAATTTGATGGTCTTCCGAAAAGCTCGCTTCGCCAGTGGCGCAGAGCGCCGGCAGCTGCTTTTAACATCAGAGGAGTTCCGTGGATACCCAAGTTACTCAGCTGGCGCTCCGCATGGCCACGTTACCCAGCTGCCACATCTCGCGGCACAGCAGCGTAATCCGCCAGTGAGGTGTGCCCAGTGGAAAGCGAGTGGCCAAGAAGATCTTGGCAAAGAGCGGCGATGCGGCTTTCCAATATGAGATCCTCAAGGCTGGGCCACCCATTTGCGGATGCTTGTGGCATTTCAATCCGAAGGAACCAAACTTAGGGTTGCAAAGGCACGCCAAGGCAGCAGCCACAGGGATGCACAGGTCCGTATGGCTCAAGTTGTCAAAGCCCGGCAACCTTCAAGATTATATTGGTATGGAAATTTGTTCATCAACGCTAGTGAAGATAAATGACAAATTTATCCAGGGTCGGTTCAATTCAAAAAAACACAACAACTGGATAGTTCTTAGCCTCCTTCTAGCCGCACCATTTCCATCTATTTCCTTTATTTGTCGTACGTTAACCACACGTCATGCATCTCGAGCTGGATAATGCTATCTATCTATCCATCTATCTATCCATCTATCTATCTATCTATCTATCTATCCATCCATCCATCCATCTATCCATCCATCTATCCATCTATCCATCTATCCATCTATCCATCTATCTATCTGTTTATTTTTTTTGAATAGATAAAAAATCGATAAAGAAACAAATTAACAAATAAATATGATATCAGGTCAGTGAAGGGTAGGCTTGATAGCCAAGGGCTATCATATGATCATCATACCAACTAAAGCCAGGTCACCAATGGTCAAAGGGATGCTATACATTATACACCTTGCCGAAGTCATGCTGGGCAGGGAATTTGTTCCTATGCCGGTCGCGCAGCAGTTTGAAGGGTCCCACAGAGTAATGCTTTCAACAACCATCGATGAATGATTATAGGCTGGAGTGAGTGAACTACCATCCTACTCGATCACAAGGCTTTCTCCACCACCAAATCGTCGGTTGATTCGCCTTGCGTCCTGCAGTCTATGGGCCTACCAGCAGAGGAATTTCCAAAGTGCGGCTCTTGGAACCGGGAGGTGAACAGCCGGCATGGTCAGAAGACTGGAGTGGACCACCCCTGACTATATAATCAGACGTAGAATCCTCAAAAACGGACGATGTGCCGGTCACACACACATTATCTATAGGCATTGTAACTCATTTGCATGCGTGCTTTTCAGGTGCTATCTCAACTAGTCCCGGTCGAAATGGATCATTCGTCTCCCATGGTGAAGCTAGCAATAGGCATCTTATGCTATCAAGCAACAGTTCTTGTTCGTGAATGTGACATGTGACATGTGTTTGTTGTGGTCCCCTATTCCCACATCCAGAGAACATGTTTGGAACGTACTGACCAAAGCCGCTGACAACCAACCTCGACCCAGAATGCATGGGATTTCCGCAGGGGGGTTACCTGGGCGCACACATAGTCCTGCAGGGGATTGTCTCAAGTGATTGAAGCTTGAAGATTTGCCGCTTCTCGTGTAGATATGGTCTTTCGGTGTTTGGGACCTGTGGCATCCTGTGGCCCTATGCTGGGTTGGTCAGTTTGGCATGTTCACCAAGTTGGTATCGGTGTTTTGGCACAATCGCTGCCCCAAGATACTTTCAACCTGGGAGGATCCCATGTTCCTGCCAACCAATTAGACGCTGTGAATCAATAGAAAGGTTATGGGTGGTTAGGCGGTTGGGGCTACCCCAATGGTTCCGACAGCCAATGAAGCTTTCGAGCTATGGCTAAGCATTTGCTGTGAGGTTTGTGGACCCTTTGTACTGGTGCCGAGCTTAAGATGCTGGTGCTTGGCCAGGTGGATTTGCATGGAAGGAAAAGGTTCAGGTGGATAAGCCATGGCAAGCTGCGCTTCTTTAGTTTATTACATGTCTTCACCCTCAAAACTCATGGTGTGTTTTGCATTGACGAAAGTGGCAAAATTTGGGACTTGTGATGACTTGTGAGCCCAAGGTTTGGGGATCAGCCGACCTGTAGGGCAGGGGACGCTTCCCCAGCTTGGCTTAGGCTGCAGTACTTCCCACCTTTGGGTGTGCGTGACCTGAAGCGCTTCGGGACACCGGTAGACTTCCGACGCTCGTGACCCGACGGCAGCAGGTGACCTGATGATCGGATGCAAAGGGGTCTTGTTTGATGCATCCGATTTACTTTTCCATCATTTCGAATCATTTCGAATCATTTCAAATCATTTCAAATCATTTCAAATCATTTCAAATCATTTCGCATCATTTCAATCCTTTTATTATTGGTTTGCAAAGATAAAGATTGTGATGCATAGATAGATTTCGAATCTATTTTTGTGTTTAAGTGCGACTCTTTCACTTCTCGCAGTTCTTACTGCGTGGGCGCGCGTCCGAAAACGTCGATGATTGAAGCAGAGACGTAACTCCGGGGATGTCAAACTGATACAAACTGGTTGGTTAGCTTTTTGGATTGGTTGTCATGAGACATGCAGGGGCGTGGTGACTTTCCTGCTCAAAATGCATGGGTCCCAAAGGGTGGTCTCTGGTTGGTTGGGGGCCCTCATGGCTAAACCTACTTCAGATGCGATCAAGCAAGGCACCCCCGCAACACTTGAGCAGTTTCGAAATTTAAAACTGTGTCAAAAATACCATCTAACATCAACTAACTAACAAAATAGTAAGTGGGGCATCAGTGTCAATTGCCATCTGTTAGTAAGGCTTAGAACAATCCCAAACATATCAATGTCAATGATTGTGGAACTCAGAGCCGTCAGCCGGAGTTTTGGTTCGACCCACCTGAAACCCCGAGTCAAAGCTATGTTTCATGTTGGCCTAGGTTCATCACCACCTCTGTGAACAGCTTCTATGTCAGGGACTCAGGGACTGAGTTGTCCATGCCTATGCTCGGATTGCCCACCAGCGACGCTCTCAGTGGAGCCTCTTCGATGGTCTCTGTCGCAACCCGAGTGATTGGTCATGCGAAGACTCATAGTTTCCCACCATCGGGATGCTATTCCCAAGCAATGGAGCCATCAGCGTTGGGGCAGCTTTTCTCACCAGGATGGAACCAATGCATCACATGCAAGTGGAATGAATTGGAATGATGAGCTCATATGATCAGCCCGTTTCGGATCTTGCACCGTTTTCGGATCTTATAATCGCAAGCGTGAAACCAAGCTAAGGATAGCTTTATTCGATGGCAGTTCAGGAGTGGGTCTGCTTTCCGGCCATGGGCAGTCCAGCGCGAATGGGCCATGATTCACAACACGAAACGCCATGGGGCATGCCCGAATGCATGAGCAGTTTTCCTGGTAAGAATGATCAATCGGAATTTTGGGGATGTTTTTTTTTGAATTAAAAGGTAGCATCATTCATGAGCTCCCTTGGGAATGGCTTCAAGTTAAGGTAGATGTCCTGATTCCGATCCAACAAAACGGCTCAGGGATATTCAGAGACGGGATATTGCGGGGGCTTTACCTGGATATATGCATGGATATATTCTATGATATTCTACATAGAGCCACCACAGCCAGGAAATTCAGCAGGACACAAGGCGACATAAGGCGATAGGAACCAACAGAACCATGGAAAGTCGCCCCGGCAAAGGTGAAGCGCCCACGACATGGGCGTCACCTTGATCATTTTTGTTGCTCGTTGAAGGAAGCTGAAAGCCTCTGACAAGATTGGCTTCGGAAAACGACCCACCATCTTCAGAACCTTGGCGAAGAGGCCATGATGATGACAAGATATGATGAAGGCGATGTGAACGAGTGGGTCCTGCCGGAGCAAGGAAAATTCCCACAGGATGTCCAACCACAGTCCTTTCCCTGATCCCCTGAACCTTCATCAAGGGTTTGCAGGAGGAAATCGTTCATAAGCATCTTAGTAAAACCATAGTCGCCGATCATTCTTAGATAGATAATGAACGCACACAGATAGATAGATAGATAGATAGATAGATAGATCGATAGGTAGGTAGGTAGGTAGGCAGGTAGGTAGATATATGTATATATAAATAAAGATATATATATATATGTACACATGTGGCGTTTATCAAACCATGACCAATCAAAATGCCAACGCTGGTTCAACATTGGCGACCATCCATATTCCAGGAGGCATCATTGGAACTCAAATGCGATTTAAGGGTTCGCTATGCCAAAGATCATCATGCCAACATGCTTAGACCCATAGCTGGTTCCAGTTAGCCAGGTCGATCCTACTAAAGGGTCATCCATGAATTATAAGCCATCAGCCATCATTAGTAGTGGTTGCTGGCCATTCTAAAACAACAATAAACCATTGATGGTTGATGATCTTTAATGATCAATTAGTGATTAAACATTTATTAATCCTCAACTAGCAATAGCAATTAATATCAAAGATGACTCACCACCGTCAATCATCCCCAACCATCATTAACCAACCGCTGCAAACCATTATCAACAACTATTTCCAACGATTATCAATCCAATCACTACCAAGAAATAGTGAATGCAGGTAAGTTTCGGGCGATTTTGTGCAACCACTTCCTGAGTATCATCAACACATAAATATATCAGTTACTCGCACGTCATGTATGTGTCGCTGAACTTGTTTGCTGCATGATGTTAGGGGCTTGGGTATGATTTATGGAACAGCTACAAAAATTGAAGAATTTCTGTTTGATAACTTTGCTTCCAGAATTTTTGGTTAGCTGACTGGATCTTACTGTCATCGTCGGTGCGTTCGTTCTGTCCCAACAAGTTGTCATTCATGTCGGGGTCCTTTCTTTGTACATGGTTTGCACGTCATGGCGTGGGTCATATGCCTGTTGGGCACTCGCGTTGTCATGAAAACTGTTGCTATGAGTTGCCATGGGCAGTCATCCGGTCGCATGGTCATGGCAGCCGAGGCGAAGTGGACAAACAGGCACAGTCGGGATGTGGGGAACGACCGGGGGTTGATTGGTTGGTGCGGGGGGGTCAGCGCTGTTTGGTTAAGGTTCAAACCATGAACTGAGTTTGAAGGCAGCTGGTGGGTTCTCAAATTGAAAATCGAAAACCTGCATGCTTCCCTGGGCACATCCTCCACTAAAACGTTTGTCAGTCCCGATGGTTTTGGACACGGCAATTGCTCCCTGCATTCTTGGTGATCTGGTCATTCCACTGCCGGTATAGACGTAGGTGGACGGACAGAATCGTATGTAGTTGAAGCAGCGTCTCATTCAGAATTGCCGGTAGAGACGTAGGTGGACGGACAGAATCGCATGTAATTGAAGCAAAGTCTGACTCAGAATTCAGAATAATTCAGACGGATTTCCAGGTGAACAAATGCAGGCCTTGGGATTGCCTCCGTCAGGCCTGCATGGATCACGACCGCGCTGAAGGTGAGGGCGTGGCTCCCCAGGAGTACACGGCCATCAAAATCGAGCTGCCGGAGTCCGAATGGACGGCTGCCATGAAGAAAACCTTGAAGAAGAACAGCAAGGCAGACACTGGGCCTTGGGACAGGTGGTCAGGACCAGTTTGGTGTCACTGCTGTGTGGTAAAACCGCAACCGGTAGCATGGCACTAACGTTTCTGCTGCGGCCCTGTTGTGGGCCAGCGTCTGAACCAACGCAATCGCTTGGTTGTCCCTTGTTTACCCATCTCAGTCCAAGTGCCATCATTCTTGTTTTGTATTTTTTTTGTGAGGGGCTTTGCTGTCGGAAGCTGTAATTAGGCTTGATACTCATTCGTAATCCTTCAGTTTGTTTTCAGTATTGGGGATGCCGCATCAAACGGCAGAACTCTGGCACTTTTTCGGTGACCGTTGACTGCAGTTCCGGGTTGTTATGGAATTTGTGAACAGCTGCGGATGACGACGACATCCAGGAGGTTATGGTTAGGCCACTGATGTAGGACCGTTTTGACTGCCATAGTCGCCATTTTATGTTTGGGCAATGGCGGGGTAAACCACGCAACTGAATTCAAAGGGGGATGCCGTTGCCAACCATAATCTGCCAACTACTAGTCTGTTCCTATATAATCTATATAGCTAATGTGAACTAAGTATTGGCTCTTGTACTCATCACTCTGCATTCAACACAGAACCATTGTTAACCCGTGTCCAACTCATAGCAGCTGCTTTGTTTAATGCTCACATGATGAGCACCCAGCATCGTTCTCGTTGCGCTTATTTGCTTACTGACCTGACACCGATTACACTGCTATGCCTGATGAACCGATACACATTGTGTGCAATATAATTATTCACATTTTTTCTTGCGAATCACTTGTGCATCACTAGTATTCGTAGCTTATAATACGACCACCGGCACAGTATGATTCCCTAGTGATTGTTATCAACTAGTGGCTGTTGGAATAGTTTGAAACCAACTTGTTTAATCGAATCAAATGCTCGGTCAATCATTGGTTCAGACCATTGGCTAATACAATACTTGGCCAATCACACTTTCCACTATTGGTTAATGAAACCATCAATACCAGCTATGAATCACCATTTTAACAACCGCTAGTTTAAAAGCATAGTCTATAGCCTATAGTCCTCACAAGCTTAAATCACATTTTTGTACTAAGCAACTATGAATCATATATAGTGAAAACTAGTTGGTTCTTACAACCAAGTATGAAGGAACACTTTTGAGATAAAAACTTTCAATGAAACAATGTCATATAATTGTTGATTATCCACTATCACATGTTGAACCGACGAATTGTAAATAATGAAAATCATTTGTTATGTAAGCCAGCTCTGAATCATTGTTGCTTCGTGATTCATGTGATGGACTCTGATTATTTGACTATTGAGCATGTGATTTTTCTGTTCAGAAACAACTCCAATATTGGTGCTTCCCTTTTGTTTGTACATGAACATGAGTATGAATATTCACAATAGCGATGCAAGTATTGTCATTCTTCGTACATTATTTGTGCAACCAATTCCAACTTATGAAGCTCATTTTTATTTTGATTAAGTAGAAACTCATGATTGATCATAACCAATATTGGTCAACTATACATCCACCATTGCTTGTATACCCAAGTATGAAATCTCCATCATTGAACCCTTATTGGTTAACTATACTTGCATATCAATTATTTCCATTTCATCATGGCTTGTTCACAAAGGATGAAGCTCGTCCTGAACCAAGTCTTGCTGCTTGCGTAGGTCTACTTGCTTGCAGCCACCCTGCGAGCCGAGACCATGCCGGGCCAGCCCGGAAGCCAAGCTCGCTCTGGAGGGTGTCATGGGTGGTTGCTTAAAAGGCTGAGGCTAATATACAACGGCAAAAGGCCTTGCTGTGATAGCAGTGGTGGTAGCTATAGCAGGTCGTAGGGTAGCAGGTAGTAGGTAGTAAAAGTGATGGGAGTTACTAGTTAGCAGTTAGTGGGAAGCGTATGATTAGTAGTTATATAGTAGGGGATGGGTAGTAGGTTAGGTAATGGGATTAGGAGGAGTAGGAGGAGGACGAGTGGCAGGAGTGGGAGGAGTAGTAGCAATAGTGGGGAGTAGGTAATTGGCTAATACGAGTAGTGACTAGCAGGAAGCAGGTAGTGTGTAGTAATGGGTAGCAGGCGAACAATTTGATGAGAGTGACGCTTAGGAACCCATCGGAGCCATCGCTGCTTGTAGTAATGATTAGAAATTACTAGTGAATAGCGGGAATATGCTCGAAGAAATGCTAGGACTGGGGGTCCCAAACTGGAGATTATCGACCTTGCTTTTTTTGACGTGGGTTTTTTGGGAGGTTTTGAAACCATAGTAAGGTCAATAACCTCCAGTTATAAACCCTTGTTTTTAAAACCATATTGTACTATGGTCTTAACTTGTTTTATCATCGGACCGTATTTTTTCTGACGCTGGCGGTTGTTTGATGAGGGGTGTTCTTTTCAAAAAAGTGGTCGCCATTCTATCATAGTGCGGCACCTGTTGCTAACTAAGAGTTGAGCCTAAATAGCTTCTAATGATCTCAGATGCTTTCAGACCTACGCATGACGACCTCTAATCATCCAAATGATCGGAATGTCTCAGAATGACTGAAACACATTCGTCAAATTCCCCTTTCACAATGATCTTCCCCTTTTCATTGGAATATCATTTGATCAACTGAAATCTTCCCCTTTTTCTATTATTGAGGGAATATCATTCATAACATTTCCATACATTTCCCTTTTTGATTTTCCCTTGATATTCCCTGAATGGACCTCTTGAGATGCTGAGGACCAACTGCTGGATCCTCACCACTGGGCAGTACGGATGTTTCGAAGCACCTGAGAATCAGGTCTATGTCAGGTGCCTCAGTCCCCAAGCGCCGGACCAGGACAGAGGACCACTGCAGGAAGTCAGCGCTTTCTGTGCATGTTTTTGCACCTTTTTCAGCATTTTTCGTAGACTTAAAGATGAGTTTAATGCAAGTTTCGCAACCAACTACGTAGTGGAGAATGAAAACACGCGTACATCTGTATACACAGATGTAGATGTATATGCTAGGATATACTGACACCTAAATCTATACACAGGTGTAGATCTATATCTACATTTGTATACATGTAGATGTAAATGCTCATGCCATCATGGACGATGGTCCGATGGCTTCGATTGTGCGGTTAGGTAGCATCAGGTCGCGGGGATTCCCCGGTCGAGGTTGGTCTTGCCTTGTGACACCTGGGTGGCTTACAGCCACTCCCTGAGATTTGGAGCGCTTTTGGGACATGATTCATTAACAAATAACAGTAAAAAATAAGGGATTCATGAACTAAGATTGGGACATGATTAATTCAATTTTAGTAGTGAGCGTTTGAGCTACTTACCAGTTTTAGCCACGAGCAGGTAAACTTTTAGCAAGAAGAGGCCACGAAGACACATATCACCACATTTTGGATGATACAATGAAAACATCCTTGTTGAGGAGCCGGCATGACAACAGCTCAGTGTGTTGACCCTGATTCATCATTTTATAGAGAATCCACTATTCAAAATGGTTGTAGGCCTGTTCAAACATGTGATTGGTAACATCCAGCTTAGTTTACCAGAGGGTAGGCATTATCGAACTGCAGCCTCGCTGTTCTCCCCCTGTCCACCCAAACTTTCCGCCAAGCTGGCCACGGGCTCGAGGTCACATCGCACAGAGCTGCCCGAAACATGAGTTTCCAGGCACAGCTGTGGAAACGTCATGAGTTGAAGCACGCACAGCGTCATGGCTCACAAACATAGCTATATATGAACACACTATGACTGGATAAAGCTCTATATTGTCTATATATGTTTGAATGTGCGATCCATAGCTATATAGAATGCCGACAAAACATACATACAAACATTAATCAATATATGATAAGGCGACATCCATACTTGACCAAAGCAGCCAGATATGGTGGTAAATCATCAGCCATTGGTGGTGAAACTGCAAGTGGGTTTTTAATTCAGATATCCGGTTAATATTGATAATGAGGGTTGATTTTTAGTTATATAACTACGGTCGGTTTCTGCTTAAAAGCTGGGAAGCAAACCAGTTTACGATGGTATACTGTGAGCAAGCTCGCGAACAAGCTTATTTTGGATTGGTTCCAAATCTTGGCCTTGTCATGTCCAAACACTCATCCGGAGTCCTTTCGACTACCGCTACTTCGTCGTTGAGGCCACCGGATCGCACGTGTTCGATCCATTGGCCACCTTGCGGGCATTCATGGCCTAGATGACACATGGCCCCAAATCCTCCATCAAGTCATCCTGGCGCTCTCAGAAAGGCATTCTTAATTCACTGGAAAATCGCGGTGTTTGTGTGTATGTATCATCATCATCATCATCATCATCATCATCATCATCATCATCATCATCATCATGATCATGATCGCATTTCATTTCATTTTGCCGTCGGTGTATCGTGAGCTATACGTGCCACTGCCATTTGGATGCTATTGCTTCAGCCTGCTTCCCTACTTCCTGGATCCGCCAGTTGAATATCCCTTGAAGCAGGAAACACCTGCTTTGCTGTCAGGACATTCTGCTGCCATGGGGCAAACCCAAGTGTTTGATGGAGGTCTCCGGTGACAGTCTCAGCATCAAGGGTTTGATTCGTCATGAGGAGCCTTTCAACACGGGTGAGTAGAAGTGAAAAAATGGGCTGTAGAGATTATGAATGATCATGATAAGCATTTAATAAGCCATGATCATCATTAGTTCTTGGGCACAATATAGCTGTGACCTTCTAGTTGGGAGAGACATTTGTGCGCATCACAGTTCGAGAAGTCGTGAGTACCATAGCAGGTGGAATGCAGGAACTTGTTGATAAAATCTTGGAGTCATTGATTGATCAGCTGTGGGACCAAGCAAGGCCAAGAACTGCTTGGGAAGAAGGTGGGTCTGTGGTTCACCCGGTCCCAGACCTGGTGTTGGCAGTGGTTGGCAGTGGTTGGCAGTGGTTGGCAGTGGTTGGTTGGTTGGTTGGATGGTTGGTTGGGTTGATCAGAAGGACATGACCCGAAGAAATTCGCAAGCTGCAAGCCTTCGCGTAACCACGAGGCATTCTACGCGTGGCCTTCTGTGAGTTTGTGATGTTGATTGAGGAATTCTACTCATGGATTAGTCTTGCATACCCGGCACTAGTCGCTCAGGAGCACCCTCCAACGCCCGAATTGCAACTGCCAGAGGTGGTGGCCCCCACGACGAAGTACAAGTATGTTCACATTCTGCCGCTGCCTACCATCAAGATGGACAAGGCAGGCACACACTCGCACACAAATGGTGCATGTATTTTCTCCCAAGACCACTGACAGGGATTTGCACGTTCCACATTCGATCAAGAACTTGAGGGCTGTTGTCTCAACCATACCGTAGCGGGAATCATGTGTTTCACCTTTATTCTCCAAGTATCCTTAACCATCCGACTTGGTGGGTAGGGCCATCAACGGACAAACATGGGCTATCAGCCTTGATTATAAACATCTACGCATCATATACTGTATAGCAAAGTTTTTTAAAATCATATTACTATTGTCATTGTTTTATTGTCACTATTGCTTATTATTCTTTCATTATTATTGTTATCACTATTTTTCTACTATTGTCATTAATAAAGGAAGCAGGAAGCATCTATTCACCATCGACAATCTATTCATCAAGATTGCCATTGCCATTGCCATTGCTATCTATTCACCATTGTCATTAGGAATTATCAATCATTATTCTTACTCAGTATTGCAGTTATCAGTTGTCATTACTGTCATTCTTGTTTTATTGTCACTATTTGATGTTTATTCTTGTTATCAAATAGTGGCAATAACTCATACTGACATTTGGAATTATCTTTCATCAAATCGTGAATCCATCAAATAATAGTAGAAATTCTTGTTTTATTTGTTGTTATCATTCGTAATTTCTACCATTGTCATTAGGAATTATCGTTCATCAATGGCAATCTTCCCCATCATTCGTGGGTCATGTGCTTCAGGGCACCGGCATCGTCACCAGTGTCCCCAGTGACTCTCCGGACGACTTTGCAGCCTATATGGACCTGAAAAAGTCAGGTCAGGATGAAAGTTTTCATGGGGAGATGGTGGATTGAGAAGCCGCGGCAGCGATGATTTTTTTCCCTTCCCCAATCTGCGGCCCGCTGGTGGGCTACATGTTTGCAACGCGAGGGGGGGAAGTTACCTCGGTTGGTGCTTATTTCAGTATTGGGGAAGGTGGATGATGAAAGGTTAAAATGGGTGGATGGTTATAGAGGGTAGATGGTATTCATAGATGTTCGTAGCAGGTTGCATGTGTTTTGCAGCGACACATGGCTTCTGCAGCCCACCAGTGTTCCAAATGCGGTATATAGGAGTCCCTACCTGGTCGAAACATGGCAGGGGATTTTCCAGCTAACTCAATTAGATGGCCTCCGAAGCAAACTGGCATCGAGAACGTCATGCATGGAATAGTGAGGAGATGGTGAAGGGGATGTGGCATTTATGAAATGTGATGTGCTCATCCCCAACTGGCAAGCCTTTGATCAGATGCTTTAACAGTTGATCGATTTGCGGATATGGTGAAGAGAAGTCGCGTTTGCAACAGGAAATGCTCCAACAAGAAGCTAGATAAAGCTGGCGAACATCTAACATGAGGGGTTCACCCACGGTCGATGTTTGAGCCATGGTAGGCTGTTCGAGCTTTAGCCCTGGGATAATCTGCAGATGCCACGTCCGCCGATTCGCATCGACTCTAAGCATCTAGAAGTCATAACATAGCCAGTTGGGAGTACATGATATCAATATATTAAATTGCCCGCAACCTATGTGCAAACATTAGTGGTCCACAAACAGTTGGGTTGAAGCAGCATAATTAGTCGTTTTTGTTGGTGCAGGGTGAGTGAACCCTGTATACTGTACATAATTCGATGTGCTGCACGTATTGTTAGTTAATATTTTTAGAGTTTTTTTAGCCAGAAGCAGGGGTGCATACGTCCGCGGTCGCATGCATACTTGGGCACATACGGATGTACTGACATGTCTGTGTTGTCCCCTGGGTGCCCCCCATTGGGCCCCTTGAACAAGCCCAAGATTTGGAATGGCGGTGGTGCCTGCAAACAGTCAAGGGAAATTGTTCGTCCACGTGTCCGAGAAGAACTGACATCTCTGTTCTTCACACTGTCTGGAAGCTGGTAGAATTTACATTCGTAAACGCAATAGACCACCTCCAGTTATTACACGTACAGTAGCCGTGATTTGCCCCCAACAGCAATGGGTCCCCCAACGCCCCCGCCTCTTTGCATTTGCCAGACAAGAAGCGAGAACACTTCGGTGTGAAGAAGGAATGGGTGGAAGGATTTGAGCTCATCCCCATCATCGATGCACGGGCCCTGTCGGGGCAGAGTGTTCATGTTCATGTGATTCAGATAGGTGGCCAGAGGGGGCACATGCGGTTGCCATGTAGTCTTGAAGGATCAACAAAAATCGCGAGTTTTGCTCACCCAGCGTTGGTGAATCTGAACTGCCAACAGCAATGAGAAGATAGAAACATATAGAAGCCAAGTGTTCCCTGCCAGAGTTGACAGAAACATTGGCACATCCTTCATGCACTTCAGTTTTAGCAACAGGGAACTTCAGTGACGGGAGATGCACTTAACTGCACCTGCAACAGGATGCCGGGGATGTCCAGGTTGAAATCGATGGTGAAGTTCGATCTATGGCGGCGCAGTATGTGCAGGGAGCTCAGGGGAGCACAGTGGGAATGAAGCTTTTGAATAGAAATGGCCATTCAGAATAGGAATAGAGAAAGATTAAAAAATGAATAGAATAGAAGCAGGAAAGGAATAGGAAAGAAATAGAATAGAGAAGCCCGGCTGAGTCTTCCAGAATGGGAATGGACAGACGGTGCTTTCGCTGTACTCGTGATGGCTTTCTCCGCGATGCGACAAAGAAAGCCAACATATCCAAATATGCTGGTGCTGTTTAGCTGGTGCTGCTTAGCTGCTTTCTTGAATGGTGGAATATGGTGGACGTGTTTCGTGCCCTGCGATGACCCGAAACGCCAGGCGTGGTTTTTTCCCCGGGAAAAGCCACGGTATTTGCGTATTCGCAATTTGGTTAATTGCTCATGATCAGCCATCATGTTTCGCAATTTGGTTGTTCCCCATGGGAAAAACCACCTGCCCAAACCATTAGTTTTTACGCACATGGCAACCTTTAGATTTTCGACCGGCGGATGCCATGTGGCTCGGCCGGCCCCGAGGTGCGAGAAACTGGGTGTGCAGTCCATCAACGACCGGGTCAAACTGGCGGAAGCTCACGACACCTGCCCTGCCCTCGGCTCCAGATCAAGATGGTGCATGATGGTGTCGACAAGTAGGGTTTACCAGGTGCCTGTAAGCAACCTGCCACTGACTTGAGAACTATGGTTGGAACATTTCTTGGACAGATTTTTTTTGTGTAAACAAATGGTAGGAATGCTCACACAGGTTTCGAGGCTCTGGGAACCTGGGCGTGGTTAATGAATAGTGGCTCTAGCAGCGGGTTTGCTGCGATCAATACTGTTCACTGATTTGCTGCTCGAGCTATCCATCGTCGCTATTTGGCTACGAATCGGATTTATTACCCATCGTCAGGGTAGCACCTAAAGCGATATGAACGGTTTTCTATGGTTTTCTTCCTACCTCTGAATGGTTGCTGATGGTTTGCTTTATTGAGTAACTTGGGTACCCCGGCTACCGCAGCCACCTGTCGCCAGCAAAGGCTACAAATTGGGTTTCGACAAAGGCTGGGTGCACTGCCTCCACTTGCCTATGACTGGGTAGAAGTTGTACCTGAGAAGTTTGTGCATTTTATATCATTTTATTTGTTTCATTCTGTTGCATTCTGCATTGTTTTTCTCTACCCGCAGTGGTGTTAGATCAGGCATCATGTCTTTGGGGCCCTTCAAGGGTCAGCCCGTGAAGTGCCATCCTCAGATTGCCTTCTTGGCTTTGGAAGACAGGAGGGGGCGTTTGTTGTCCGTTTTCTTGCTGAAATTGGCTATGAGCCTCAGTGCTTCCCTACCTTGCAACAATCCACCAATAAGGAAGGCCAAGTTCGACTTCCGCAACGCGCAAGACTCAGCTGACTCAGTTCTGAGCAAGTGCTACATGCATTGTGAGCAACGGAAGCCCGTGCTTTTTTTTTTTTGTTTGGGCACAACCTCTCCAATAGAGAAACCACTTGTGGCATGATGACTTGTGGTGGTCAAAGGGATCTTGCCGACGACTCATGGGTTCATGGAGGTGGTTACCACCAGCTGCCAGCCGGCAATGTCCCACAGAAGACATCATAAGACCAGCGCCTGGACATGGTTACAACCACATAAAGCTAGAACGTAGGTTTCCGTTAAGATGCAAGCATCCTGGAAATCAGCCGTAGGCTCCAGCCGATGATCGTTGACTGTGAGCTCCGACGGCTTGATGTGGGTCCCTGCATGGAAGATAGTTTTGGGATGTTGAAGATGTTGAAGGATGGAATAGGATGGATGATGGACGATTTCGATCTCATCTCTGGAGAGGCCGCAATCTCAACAAATCGATCTTTACGTTTTTTTTTGAGGTCATGATCAAGGACAAGCAGGCCTTCACCTATTCGGAGCCTGAGAAGAAGGCTGGCACTGGCGCTGGCACTGGCTGCCAGTGTAAGGGGGAAGGGGAAGGGTTTTTGAGCTGGTAATTAATAAGTTCTGAGTTTTTGGATACATGTCAGGCAAGCGGTTGGTTCAAAGATAGATGTTTACAAAATCATGGGGGGTCCATATTGAACCACCCTGTTTGATGGTAAATCACCAGCTATTCACCCCGCTTCGGGGGGAATCTGCCCACACCGCTGGATTCAATGGCTGTCAAACAACGCTTGCATTGAAACTAGGCACACAAAATCTGACGACATCAGGACCAGCACTACATAGATGAAATATGATAAAATGGAACATTTGTATTTAGCGAATTGCATTGAGCGAATCCCACCGCTATGACTCGCCATCACCGCCAAGGCGGTGTGGGCGGATTTATGGTAGTACGGGGAGTGTTGATTATTGTGGATCTGAGATTCATGGCTGCAAGATGCTCCAAGCCTGACTGATCATTTTGTTTCAGCCAGCAAGGTTTTGCTGCTTCCAGTTCCATAAATGATCTAGGGGAAAGAGATTCGTTTCTGCAATTTTTGCAAGCAAAAGTTGTGAGATGGAAAGGGCGACAAAGCTGCAAAGCATTGCGAACAACGAAAAAGGAGCGACTAACTAACACCTGTGAGATTTAAATGAACCCAGTTTGGATCGATTTGAGAGAAACATGGTGTCAGTTTTGAGCTTTGGCCAAACTCAGCTGGCATTATGGACATTGATCAGCCGCTGTTTGCTATTATGCCATTGTCAGGTGGTTTCCCGTTCCGGCGATGAATGCGTAGTGGCGGCCATTGATCAGAGCGGGCCCAAAGGAGGGTGGGAAACGGCAGCAACAGGGTGGTACTTAACCAACGGGGATAGCTAACAACAACAAAGACCACTGAGAATAGACCTTCAAACATGATAAGACAATGGAAGACAATGCAAGTTGATACTATTTTATATCATTTTTCAGGAAGGGTCGATCACAACAAAACCAACAACAGCAAGGGTTATCATCAAAATGAACAGAAACAGGCAATAGTAAGAGGCAATCAATAGTCATGGTCGGTGGAAAAATTAAATTTGATAAAGCATCAATAAGTAGCCATTACTAACATCAATGATTACTAAAATCCAGCTTGGACCAGTCCAACTAGTCTATGGTGCTTCTGCGGGCTTACCATGAGCAATGACATCAACAATGCTTTCAGGAGATATGGAATTGTATGTTGAACAGTTATGAGTTATGAGAGAGACTATGTCAGCAAGGTGTTTGGCAGGCAATGGCACGTGGTGTGTGCCGCTTGCTGGTATGTTCCTGGTTACTGAAGCTGTCCGATTTAAGTGGTAGTCATACTTGGATGTGCACCCCCACTTAGTAAGTGGTTAGTAACCATGGTTTCTAGGGGTTATAAGCTTCGTTGTAGGGCGTAATTGACCATGGTGAACCAACTCCAGCTGCACATCCAGCGGTACGTAGTCATTGCTTGTTGCATCCCAAAAAAGCCAAGAATGGTTCGCTTTTAGATCAGAGACTGGGCATCAAAGAGCAGTCAAAAATGAAGCTGGGAGAGTCCGGCTTGGGCTGTGACCATGTGAGTGTTGCCGGTGGTCCTTTGTTTCACATGTGACTTTCCATGAATTGGGTAGACTGAACATGAAGATTTCATATTTTCAGGATGAATTGGATTTGAAATTGTAAAGATCATCCTGGTGGTCACTGACATATTGCGGGCCAACGGTGTCCCCTATTATTGGTGATGACCAGTGTGAACCCTCATTTTCCATCAGTGATCATCCTGAATCATTATCACCCATTGCTCGTCAGCGCTTAACATTTAAAGCTGCTATTCCCCATCGTTCTTGACCATATGAACCATTATCAACAACACATGGCCATGGTATGCCATATTGGTATCCCTTCTTGCCGACGGCATTACCAAGCCGTAGGAGTGTCCCCGCGCCGCCCAGGTGGTACTTGAAGTATGGAGAGGAGTCTTGGCGAGGGCAGATCGAGGTGCCGAGCTCGGCTGGCTGTGGGTCAAGGCTTCATCCAACCAACTTCTGGGGGTCACGTGCAGGACGTGCAGCGCGGGGAGAATCACCAACAGCAATGGGAAAAACGGTCTGGTTAATGATGGGGGGACCAGGGGGACTAAGGGTGAACTGACCCACAGCCATATTAGGCAAACATCCATATACATCCATGCACATCCATATGGATTCATGGTTGATTAATGTTGGAAAATTAGATTCAGATTGATCAACCATCCATATTTGAGATAGAACGCTAGTTAAGGTAAGCTGGAGGTGGTTCATCAATATGGAGCACATAAAGTACTGACAAGTGGATATTCATCTTGGTTTTTAATGATGGTGGTTCATGATGGTTGATAGGTTGGTTCATCATGATGGTAATCACCGTGGACGGTAGGCTGGTCAACAAACGCGTGAATTAATGGCTGACTAATTAGAAATAGCAAACATTCATTAACAACAGGTGATCATGGGTAAGAGCTATGTTTGAGAACCTGGTCACCAGAATGATTAATTATTCACCATCGCAAATGCCCCGACTGATTCTAATGACATGATTTGTTGATGTTCACCTTTTCAATCACTGATGGATGATTTGTGTTTTTTCTCTCCCCCGCAATCGTCAATGCTTGAGAATGGAGAGAAACTATTAGCAATCATCGACAATGGTTGAAATAGATATAATTATACGTGATTGTTTTTTTTTCAAACGCAGGGAAGAAAAATATAGTGCGCTTGAAATTGTAATGGTTGATCATGTTCAATGCAGGATCATCATGATTGAGAACGGCTCGCAGTGTTCAGTGCACGCTGAACGCTGCCGGATTTTTTCAACGTCCCATGTTTTTTGCAAGATGTTTTTCAACGTTTATTTTTTTCAAATCCGATTGAAATAGAAAGGAAAAGCACGCAGGCATGCAGGAAAGCAGGAGGCAAGCAAGGAAGCAAGCAAGCACGCAGGCAAGCAAGCAAGCAGGCACACTACGAGTCCCTAAAACCACACACACGAAACCCAACCCTCAAACCAGAAGCCGAAAAATCAACCCCAAAACAAGAACCCTACAAGCAACCCTGAGGCCATAAAACCAAACTCAACCCTGAACTCCACCCTAAATGAGAAAAACCCTTCAATCAACGGTAAAACAAAACATCTTAAACCCGACTCTACAACCGTAAACCCTAAAACCAAACCTAAAACTTTGAATCCTAAACTCAACCCAAAAACCCTAAATCTTAAAATCGACCCTAAAATCAGAAAGCCTCAAACCAGCCCTAGAACCTGGAACTTTAAAATCAACCCTAAGACCAGAATTTTTCACCTGAAGCTTAAAAGACTGGAACCCAAAAACCGACCCTAGAAACCATGAACCTGAAAATCACACCATATCAGACCTAAAACCAGAAACCCAAGCTAGCATCAGACCTAAAACAAACAACCCAAATCCATCCTAAAACCAGACAGCCTAAAACCACATTCAGAAAAATCAACCTAAAATATCATAAACCCTAAACTCAGCCCTGAGACCAAGAACTCCAAACCCAGCCTAAAAACCCGGAACCCCCAAACCAAGCCGAAAACCATAAACAATCAAGCCTAAAACCATGAACCCTACAACCGACCCTAAAACAATGAACCCTAAAATCAACCCTGAGACCATTATATAGCCGTAAAAAGGCAAGCCCGAAACTCAACCCTACGCTCAAAAACCCTAAGATTACAAACCCTTAAAGCCAGAAACCCTAACATCAAACCTGAAACTAGAAATCTTAAAGTCAAACCTAAGACCATAATGCTATGACCAGAAACCCTAAGTCAATCTTTAAACCATACAAAACCAGCAACCCTCAAATCAGCACCAAAACAAGGCTAGCGGTCCGACAAACTTGCAATTGCCATGCCCCAGACCAGATCGGAGAAAAACACAAACAAAAAGAGAAAAAACCAAAACCTGCCAACAACCCTTTGCATGGGGAGGGCATGACGTAATTGATAGCAGAAGCAACTGCCAGTTATTTGGAAGTTAGTTTGTTCATGAACCCACCAATGGCGACAAGCTATACCTAGCATTGACTTTGTAATCACATGGCTCCCTAGGATTCTTAACCTACCACTAGCCTACCACTCTCCTTGTTCACCAAGCGCTCCGGCAGGGCCATTTGCAAAGCTCCAACTTTGTCAGTGCCTGGGCCAAGTGATGCCAAGCGGCTTGCGTTGATGGCTTGTTGGTTGAGTATTGCTTGCTTGAAGTTGGTTGGGGTTGGTACCATTTCATAGCACATTAATTTGTTGGTCATTGGTCCATGGGAAAAGTGTTCCCCCCCAGTTTGTTGACTCATTTGACTCCGAACGATAGCAGCATTCTCGCAATGAGGCGGTGCTCAAGTGGAGCAGGGACAATTCTGGTAAATCCAAACCCGGTCAGCAAAGAGTCCCATCTTCACTTCAAATTTATATACTTGAAACTTGTGATCCAAAGCACGCATGGATCCGGATAGATGGCCACAGCAACATCATAAGGTATCCCGACCCGAGGCCCTTCACCAAGGCCCATGATTGCTCTTACGAGGCCCATCCAAGCTGATGGTGTTCGCATTATTTTTTCAACGGACAGCGCTGATCGATTTGAGCGCTTCGTTTCTGGTGGGGACGGGCTCTAAAGACCCAGCAGATGGGAAGCACGGGAAGCAGGGGTAACCCCAGGTGAAAACAGAATCGATTCATGCTTCAGAAGCTGTTCCCAAATTCAGGTGGCTTCCCTCATTAGAAGGGGAGGGCCCCCCCCCCCCCGCACGACCTGAAGAGTATCACAGCCCAGGTTACAATGATCGAATCAAGGCCGGAGCAAAAAATACCCAGCTTTTGGAGATGGGATGGTTTTATTGAGTGTGAATAGGTGCGAGGGTAATCTCAATGCTATGGAACTGAACCCTGTATGAAGATGTGCCGGTCACCCATTGGTGGTTTAACAGCCCAGCTGGTTTATTAGTTGCTTCGTCAAGTTGTTCTCGTTGGCTGGTATGAGGCAATGTGAATGGCTTAGATGATGGCTCAACGGCCTTGCTTGTTTATTACGTTTTCGTTTTTCACGCAAGTAGAACTCGGCAAATGTACATCCGAAAACTCATCAAAAAGTCGAAGTCGAAGTAGTGAAGAGTTGTGGTATGGAGCGGGCACTAGTGCATGAAGGAAAACTGAGGTGGAACTGCGTAATTAGGTAATAGATACCCGCCAACCATTTCAAAATGATCATTTCAGCGCGGAGTCCACCATTTTTCGGGGTACACAATGTATGGGAACTCTGACGTGCTGGTGATCAAAGCTGGCAAAGCGGTGATTAAATCACAGCAGCGTCGTCCGCCTCTCTGCAGTGATCATTCGAGACGTTTTTGGAATGCAAAGGTCGCTACCTTTCACTTCCGTTTGTTTTTATACGTGACCTGTCATGTTTTGCAGGTGCCATGGGTCAGAAACCTATGTATGCCATGGGTGGGACCCCGTTAGCCTTTACCAGTGAGGCTTCCAGGATAGTGGTGTGCAGAACCACCTTTCAGAAACACCCCAGAACTTTGTAGAGAATGACCAGGAATGTGAACCCAATCCGGACTTGACCAGCCAACGTTGGGCCTGCATGTTTGCATGGTGCTCCCTGCGTTTGCTTCCCGCAGGAGTCATTTGAAGATGCCATCGGCTGGTTGAAAGAATGGGCTTGCAGCCGTGGTAAGCTCAGACTGGGTGTTTCAGGAGAGTTGACCGATGTTGATCACAACATGCTGGAAGGAAACTGGCTCGCCTCAACCCGGATATGAATGGACATGACTTGCACCAGTTGTGCGGCAGGTTTTTCATCAAAGATTCACTACGAGAAGGCTTTGTTCTATCAACGATTGACAATACTGACAGCTGCCATGAGACGGTCATCGCCTGGTTGGCCGGCACGGGTATACATGCCAGCGCATATTCACTAGATGGTAAAGCCTCAGTTGCGTTTCCAAGAACGCGCAGTGGGCCATTTATTTGGCGGAGGAAAAGGTCCAAATTTTCAGCCACCAACCCGGTTGGAAAGTTCGCAGAACAAGATGACTAATTCATCTCAAAGTGGGACTAGGTTCAAAGATGATTCGGCAAAGATACCAGGCTTGGATGATGGGCAAGTTTGCAGGAAACCTGTGGAAACACAGCCAAATTTGATGGGAAAGCCAAGGAAACCAGTGATCAACCGCCACGAGGTTCCTTCGGCCTGGGCACTCAAGTGCCTTGGGACGAGCAGTTCGTCATTGAGTCCTTGCCTGGGGTCCCAGCAATGGTAGCACCCAGGTGGGGTGGTCGGCTGGTGCCAAGTCGATGTCAATGGTTTAATGGATGGATTCATGACTTTAATTGGGGGGGTCATCGGGACAACACATGGTTGGAAGGCCTAGTAACCAACCAGCATAGCTGGGGATCGCACGATGCTTCTATGGCTCGCTTGCGACTGTAAATGATTGTAAATGGATACGGCTCAAAATTATCGACAGTCAACCCCTGCTACGAGTGGAAATTTTGGCGGCCTTTTTGCATTTGTGAGCCACAGCCCTGTGCATGTCCCAGTTAGTGCAGGATAAATATTCCTACGTGTTACTCTCGATTTCCCCGAGACAAAACCTGCATGAAGCAACATGAATGGGCAGAGGGACCGAAGAAATGATCAGACAGTGTGAATTTTGTCGCACGCTTGGTGTTTGCAAATCGGCCTCACCATCCTTGGAGAAGCTGTGTGTCACCCACCAGAACTTGACAGTTGAATTTGTTGGTCGGCAAACCCATGGGTGTGATATGCCAACCTGCTTGTCTCTGATGGAGTCCAGTTTGGTGGCTTTCAACCACCGACCGGTCTACGAATGTCCGCTGGGCCATCTACAGGTCGGACAGCACGATTTATATGGCCTACTACACCGTGGCTCACCTGCTGCATGGGCAGGAGATTTCTGTGAGCCAGAGTTCCCCAACAACAAACCTTTGAGTTTGTCTGTTGCAATGTTTCTGTCCGTCGGACCTTTATTCCCGCATGCGTAGCACGGGTTCTCGTTTCATAGTGGGGGTCTGGGGGTGGAGACGTGTTCGCTGGACGTTGCGTTTACGACCGCAACCGTCCGCAACC